>PVKS010004624.1:0-91504 GCA_004027875.1 Aplodontia rufa
TGATTTAGAGCACTTTCTCATGCATTCATTGGCTTGTTCAATGTCCTCTGTTGAGAAGTTTCTATTTAGCTCTTTGGCCCATTTATTGATTGGGTTATTAGTGTTTTTGAGGTTGAGAATTTTGAGGATTTTGTAGATTCTGGATATTAGTCCCCTGTCAGAAGAATCACAGGCCATGATTCTCTCCCATTCTGTAGGAAGTCTCTTGACAATTTTGATCATTTCCTTGGCTGTGCAAAAGCTTTTTAGCTTTATGACATCCCACTCATTGATTTTTGACTTTACTTCTTTCACTTTAGGAGAGTCTTTGTCTACTCCCAAGAGCTGAAGTGCTGGTCCTAACTTTTCTTCCAGCAGTTGCAAGGTAGCTGGTTTAATTCCTAGTTCCTTGGTCCATTTTGATTTGATTTTTGTGCAAGGTGAAAGATCAGGGTCTAATTTCAACTTTCTGCAAGTGACTGTCCAGTTTGTCCAGCACCATTTGTTGAATAGGCTGTCTCTTCTCCATTTTGTTCCCCTTTGCCAAAGATCAGATGCTTAAAGATTCGTGAGTTTGATTCAGGGTCTTCTATTCTATTCTATTGGTCTTCATTCCTGTCTTGATACCAGTACCATGCTGTTTTTGTTACTTCAGCTCTATAGTATAGTTTTAAATCTGGTATGGCAAAATCACCTATTTCATCTTTCTTGCTTAGTAATGTTTTGGCTATTCTGGGTTTCTTATTGTTCCAAATGAATTTGGGAATTGCTTTTTCTATATCTATTTTTTATTTTTTTAAAGAGAGAGAGGGACACAGAGAGAGAGAGAGAATCAATTTTTATTTAGTTTTTCATGTATCTTTCATTGCTCTAACACTTCATTGTGTATGTGGTGCTGGGGTTCGAACTTGCTTACTTGTGCATGCCAGGCAAGCACTGTAACTATTGCTACTATTCCAGTGCCTTTATTTTTTATTGTGAGACAGGGTCCCAGTAAGTTGCTTAGGGTCTCATTAAGTTGCTGAGGCTGACTTTGAACGTGTGATCCTCCTGCCTCAGGCTCAGTGGTTAAGTGCCCCTGGGTTTGATCCCTGATACCCTCCCCCCAAAAAAAGGTAATTTTTAAGTAGGGAAACATGAGTCAAAGCATACAAATAGGGCTGGAGTGGTGGCTCAGTGGTAGAGTGCTTGTCTGGCATGTGTGAGGACTCAGGTTCGAACCCCAGCACCACATACACAATTAAATGTTGGAAAAACTAAAACCGGATGAATAAATAAATAAAACTGATTCTCTCTTTTAAAAAATACACACACCACACACACACACACACACACACACACACATATATATATATATATATATATATATATATATATATATATATATATATGCCTGTGCAAGTTGCTGGTAGTGGGCACGAAGGGGCCTGCTCTAAAAAGAAGTGTTATAGCATCATGCTTCTTAAAAGCATGAATTACTGACAAATGTATTGAAATAGATAGTTTTTTTAAAGAAAGAGAGAGGGACAGTGAGAGAGAGAGAGAGAGATAGAAAGACAGAATCAATTTTATTTAGTTTTTCATGGAATTTCATTGCTTGGACACTTCATTGTGTACGTGGTGCTGGGGTTTGAACCCATGTACTTGCGTTTGCCTTGCAAACTGAGCCACCACTTGTAACTGCTGAGCCACCACTCCAGTCCCTGAAATAGATAGTTTTGACAGTGTTGGGAATTAATGTTAATCATGGTTCCCCTTTGCTCAGGACAGAGGTATCACAAGGCATCATTTGAATTCAAGAGATTTCTTTAATATCAAGATATTTATCTTGAATGAGCAGATTAGTATGCAGAACTTATGTTTTTACAAAAAGGAAGAGTAATGTATTTAAAGAACAAGAAAGAACGGATCTGAGGAAAATGTATTCCAAAACATTAATATAATTGAGAATAACATACCACAAACTGTATATTAAATTCATCCACTGATTTTTCTAATCTCACCTTGGCCACAGTAGTGTTGTCTTCTGGAGCCTGGGTTTGCTCTTTCTCACTCTCCTCTACACATATCTGTTGAATAACTACCAAGACAAATGATGAATGCTTGAGGCCAATATTGGTCTTTGATCTTCAGCTGTTTCTGTCCAGGGTTCCTCAAGAGCAAGTTCTCTCTGTCTTCAATCCGTGTCATTCTGAATCCATGTGGTGGGTGACCTGTGTGTGTTGGTTAGATCTCACATTTTTTTTTTGCAACTTTGGGACCTAAAAAGGGTCAAGGGAAGAAAATCTCCCTTGGAAGATCAATTATACTTTAGTAGATTTATACTTTTTCATATAATCTTTTGGCTTACCTGCCTCAAGGCAAAGGTTAATTCTTCTGAGTTAGTCTTGGACCCACTTTCAAAAGTCCATCTCCTTCCTACAAGAGCTTAGAGGTCTTTTAGGATGAAGTAGTTCTGCTTATACATAACCTTCTGGGAACCTGGTCTCAGCTCATACCAGTTTCCAGAAACTGAACAGCATGAGTTTTCTTTAAATGCAAATAAAGAAGAGTCAAAAAAGCTGAGGTTGGGTCTGGAGCACTCAGCGGTTGGAGTGCTTGCCTGGCATGAGGACCTGGGTTCAAACCTCAGCAACCACATACAAAACTAAGTGTCCAAAAACAAAAACTAGATGAAAAAAATGAATAAAATTGATTCTCTATTAAAAAAAAAAAGCTGGTGCTGGTTAAAAATTAAGATACCTGGGGCTGGAGCGGTGGCTCAGCGGTTTCAGAGCTTGCCTTGTAAGCTTGAGGACCTGGGTTCAAACCCCAGCACCACGTACACAACTGAGTGTTGGAGCAACTAAGGCCATGTGAAAAACTAAATAAAGTTGTTTCTCTCTTTCTCTCTCTCTCTCACTGTCCCTATTTCTTTAAAAAAAAAAATTAAGATACCTGAGTTGTCAATAAATTCAGAGACAGTAGAATGACTACTTGGGATGGGCTTTTAAGAAACTTGTGATTTTTTTTTTATTAAATCAAAACTTGATGGGAACTTAGGGAACATTTTGCCTAGCCTAGGCAATAAAAGCAAAGTTATAATCTTTTTCATGTTTAAATGAGATGAGGGGGACTGAACGAGAGTGAATTGGGAGAATGCAGAGATCTATAATTGGAACATGGGAAGATGTACTAGGCAATTAGACACAACAATATCGATTGCCAGTATTTTCACTCTATCTTATAAACTGACTAATTTTTAGGGAAATAAAATTTGTCTAATCCATTGGATAAGCTGTAGGAAAAAATAAATGATTTCTCATATGAAGGCTTTGGATCACCAGTGTCTATCTGTTTTTGGTCAAAGGCCAAATTTGGATAATAAATTTGTTAGGTCCTTTAGTTTCCCATGCCTTTTTCTCTGTCCTGATCAAGAAATACGGAGTACCTTGACCATTCTGTGACCTGGCCAGATGCCCATTTTCCCCTGTAGATTTGAACTCAACTCTGAGCCTTCAACATTCCCTTTGAATGTTGAGGATGAAGGCATTTAAGTTGTTGTCCAAAACACTGAAAGGAACTAGTCTTGGCCCTGAGTCACATTCCTTAAAGTCTTCTATAAGTACCATAACCTGACCTCCTCATTGTGGATAGAGCTAGATAGACTATTTCTCTGTTAAGGATACTGCAGCTCCTCTGTAAGCAAGTTTCCCTAAATGCTGTGGGCTGATCACTCTGATGGCATTTGGTGCTTCTTTCTTTGGAATCCTAGCAGGCCCCATCTTGTAGGGTTTGGAGCACTCCCTTATGGGAATTTCTCTGCCATGATTTTTGGGATGACCCTAGCCTTGGGTTCAGTGGGGATATGATATTGCAGAAGTGGTTTGAAGTTTTGCCTTTTGTTATAATGACGGTTATCAAGTTGTCTCATTATTAAGTAAATGAATCAAAAGCTTCCCTGAAAATCTGAGGGAGCAACGTGGAGTAAGAAGTCATGCCCTCTGTGGATAACTGATAATTGCTCTTCCTTTGCAGAGCCTGTGAACAGTCCTGCCCTGTCCTCCCAAAGATGCTCAAGGCAAAGTACTTTCGGAAACATATTGAAATAGTAAGCTCCAAACTACTGGGAAGATGTCTAAGGTACAACTGAAAGGCACAAGACCAGAAATGAGCCTCCTTCCCAGATCTGAAGATGCTTTAGGCAGAGGGAGGAGTCCTAGCCCGGTCCCACAGACCACCTGGGCTATTGCCAGGTCGAGTGCCATTTGCTTCTCTGGACAAGCAAACTTTTTTTGGGGTGGGGTGAGGTGGGTGGGTACCAGGAATTGAACACTTTTTATTGTTTTATTTTTGAGACAGGTTCTCGATAAATTGCTTTGAACTTGTGATCCAGCTGAGCTGCTGGGATTATAGGTGTGAGCCTCCACATCTGGCCAGGCAAGCTCTTTAAAACTCTCTTTCTGTGACTGCACGGGCTGTTCCCCTCTTTATATACTTCCTAGTTTGTAGCTCAGCTGCTCTGCAAGCCTTTCCTTGACTTGCCGTCTGAGGGAGTTTAAGTAATTTCCTCTCTGATCCTCTAAGGACCTGCCACATACGCGCATTACCTGCATTTGTTCTGTAAGTATTCGTTGCGCACCTGTTTGTAAGCAGAAGTAGCAGCTGGGCAGGAATTCAGCCAGGCTGTATGATTATTACACTGGGTAACAACTATATGCTACGAATGTCTTTTATTGTTTTCATTTCTTCCATTTTTCCTTGGTAAGAATGAAAACAGATGAAAAAGTACCTCAGCTATCTCTGATAGAAATTAAAGAGTTCTCTGGATTAAAGATGGCCACATAAATGACCTCTAAAAGATGCCAACCCACATTGTGTATCCCACCTGCATGTTAAATGACACTCCTCACCCCTACCACCATGACAGTTGACAGTTGTCATGACAACCAGAAAGAACCATAAGAATAGTGAAAAGAGATGGCACCTGAATTCCTGGAAAAGTTCTGCTCATTCCCAGAAAAGACATGAATATCCCCCACCCTTTATTAGCCTATCCTTCTCCTCATTTCTTTTATCCTGTATCTGTTACTTATCTACCCCCCACTGGTTGAGAAGTTGATTTGTGAGCTACTCTCATTTCTCCATTCTTTAGCCACTGAATAAAGGTGTGCTATTGGTGCAAAGCCTCAGACTCATCTTTGGTTTTGTGACTCTGAATGGAAAAAGTTATCCCTTTTGGGGGTCCCTCTCTTAGGAGGGGAGGCAGTTATCTGTGGGTAACACAGTTACAATTACAACATACAGCACAGTTGCCATAGGCTCTTATGCACCTACATAGGAATCTTTATAGACCTACAAAAGTTTCTTTTAGATCTCAAACATGATTTTTCTCCAGATTATGGGGGGCAATAGCAAAATTAAAAATACTGCTTTGGGGGACTGGAGTGGTGGCTCAGTGGTTGCAGTGCTTGCTTGGCATGCACAAAGACACAGGTTCAAACCCCAGCACCACGTACTCAACTAAGTGTTGGAGCAACAAAAGCCACATGAAAAACTAAAATAAAATTGGTGCTCTCTCTCTCTCTCTCTCTCTCACTGTCCTCTCTTTAAAAAAAATATTGCTTTAGGGGGCTGGAGCGGTAGCTTAGCAGTTGGAGCGCTTGTGTGGCATCCCTGAGGACATGGATTCAAACTCCAGCACCACATACACAACTAAGTATCAGAAAAACAAAGACCAGATGGAAAAATAAATAAAATTGATTCTCTCTCTCTCTCCCTTACTTTATCCCTCTCTCTTAAAAAATATAATTTTGAGTGAAATTAAAATATACCTGCCACCATAAAGGGGTTTGACTCTCCAGAGGCAGAGAAGACCTCTATTCAAAACTTCTAGACTCTTGACACATTGAAGAAAGGAATTTAAGGGCACACTAGATTTTAGCACAGAGGAAGAGCTTTATTAGAAAGAGAATGGTGAAGATAAGTGTTCTAAGTAGAATATGGGCTCTCTTGAGAGTGGGGTCTAGGACTCTCCTGAAGGAAATTTTGCAAGAGGTGAGCATGGGAAAGGATGTGGGGATGTTAGCCTGGTGAACACAATTCTTTAACCATGGATCACAAGAGGTTTATGGTGTCTGTCCTCTCCAGGATCTTCAGATTCACATTGTTTCCTCTATCTAGTTAGCATTTGTACCTGTAAAAGGTTACTTAAAACACATCTCCTTTGTTTTACCTAGTCTGAAAATACATTGCATACATATAAACCTTAGTAAATAAGGCTATTTTCATAAATGGGTGAATATGCAGTAACTCTAAGATTTAAAGGCTCCTCAGAATTTGGGAGTACCTGGCCTAGAGGAAAAATAGTCTGGGGAGTAAGACTGATGATGGAGCTTTTAGATTTATAACTATAGACTACAGTCACTTTTTCCTTCCCTTTTGTCTCCTACACCTTTTTTTTTAAAGAGAGAGAGAGAGGAGAAGAGATCATTTTTATTTTTTCATCTGACTTTTGTTTTCTGACACTTAGTTGGGTATGTGGTGCTGGGGTTTGAACTTGGGTCCTTGCACATGACCCAAGGGCTAAAAGCATTCCAACCACTGAGTCACCGCTCCAGTTCTCTTTCCACCCATCTTTATTTCTTCTATCCTACCTCATACCAATGTCATTAGTTGATTATAATTTGTTCCTAAATAATATTGCATTTGAAAATAAATTATACTTTGTTATTACTACTCGATCCTGCAAGATGGAAGAGTTATAAGTAATAATCAGTTAAAGTGAACTAATGATAGCCAAATAATTGTGCACAAATTAATGGTTGCTACATTTTTCAAAAGCTTGGTTTTTAAATTTTTTTTTTAACAACCACACAGTTTTGTGTGCGAGGCATGAAGATTTTTCAGGTGTTTGATCAATGTGGGTAGTGATCTGGATAGGCTGTAGCAAGGACAAAAGGATTCTGTTTGTTCACCCCTTTCTTTTTGGCCTCAGTTTGTTGTCAAGTGCATCAAGAAATGAAGAAAAGCAAATTAAATGGTTTCCTTGTCATGAGTTTTAACTACAGATCTGTGCTGCTGTCAAGAACTGTGAAAAGGCTTTGCTTGTTCAAATCTCAAAAGGAAGATATTTCACTTTCCTTAAACAGAAATAGCTTCAGGCCTAAAATACTCACTTCCGTTAGTCACACTGGGGGCCCAGGGGATGGGAGAACTGCAGGGTCAGGCAGAAAATATTAATTCCCTGTTTCCTTTTCAAAATTGGCATGGGAAGTTTATGCGCAAAAGGAAAATGTAAGATGACTACAGGTTGAATTATAAACAAAACAACAGCTTAACCAAGTCCTGTGCCTGTCATCAACCTCACCCCCACTCCATGTCCTCCCTGGTCCTTCAGTAGGTAAATAATAACTGTGAATGAAGAATTCAAATTCTTCCGGTCAAAGGTTTTTCCTGAAAGACATGCTAACACTAAATGTCCTAACAACTTCTGTCTTTGAGTGACAGTGGCATTTTCACATACTGGGAAAACTTGTTCCCAAAGAGTATAGACTATGAAAAACTTCAGTGTTTAGGATTACATCAGTAAGAACGAACATCCCACTCTTTTCTTTGAGCCATGCTGATACAGAATGGGTCTCAGTGTACAAGTTGGGTGCAGAGCTCCAGGGAAGGGGTGGCAGGGAACACTACTTTTTTCTTAATTGGTCTTTCTGAGGAAACAGGATTGGGAGTCTGTTTTGCAGTTCAGACCTGAGGATGGACTTTTTCACATAGCCCTGCTTTTCCTGGAGCCTATTAAAAATACTTATCGGGGGCTGGAGCAGTGGCTCAGTGGTTACAGTGCTTGCCCAACATGCGCGAGTACATAGGTTCAAACCCCAGCACCCACGTACATAACTAAATGTCAGAGCAATGAAAGCCACGTGAAAAACTCAATAAAAAACTTCTCTCTGTCCTTCTTTCTTAAAAAAAAAAACCATAAAAGTTAAATAAAATGTACTTTAAAAAATACTACTTATCTCCTGAACCTGTAATAATTCTTTTCCTTTGTTTGCGGAGATGACTCATGGGCTTCCTGGTGTGTGATCTCATCATGGCAATGGGGTAAGGCACCTGCCTTTGTTGGATCTCTGGTTTGTTCCTGGTGCCTCTGCTCATTGGGCTAGCAGACTTTTGCGATTTGGCCTCTCTCTGTGGTGTTTTCTGTCTCTCACCCCTCAAAGCACTTGTCAAGGATGCTGGCTGATGCTAAGGCCTGCACCACATTGGTGCAAGGATGAGAGTGAACATATGCAGTTGACAGGTCAAGATAGTATGTAAAGATTGTATCTTGAAGGTCAACTTCAGTGGTGCTACTGGGTGTACACCCACCCCCAAAGGACCCTAAATGGTCTGCTTAGGAGTTTCTTCCAGAATCGTTGAAACTTGGCTCTCTTCTTAAAGTCAGTCTTTGCTTAGGCTTACCAGGTTTCTGCCAATTCCCTGGACTGCCTCAAAAATCCCTTGCTTATAACTTGTAGGTAGAAACAAAGCCCAGAAAGACATAGACCGTGCCTTAGCGATCACAATATAGATGTCATTTGATTGCCTCACGCTAAGACTCACCTAGGGGTACTTTTTGAATAATAAAACTTCTTATGAATATTTCTGGGTTCAAATTAGGTTTTTCTGATCTTATGAGAAGACAAGTTGGGAAACACAAATGATCCACCCTTAGGAAAACATGAAATAAATACGGCCAGTATAACTGCATCCTGCTTTAAGGGATTATTTTAGTCTTTTTTAATTTTTACTTTTTTTAAAGACAGGGATAGTGTGTGTGAGAGACAATCAACTGTATTTAGTTTTTCTCAGGTGGCTTTTGTTGCTCCGACACTTTGTTGTGCATGTGGTGCTGGGGTTTGAACTCGGGTTGCAAATTGCAGGCAAGCACTGCAACCACTGAGCCACTTGCTGCAGCCCCTTTTTTATTTTGAGAGAGGGACTTGTTAAGTTGTTAGGGCCTCGCTAAGTTGCTGAGGCTGACTTTGAACTTGCAATCCTCCTGCCTCAGCCTCCTGAATCACTGGGATTACAGGCCTGCACCATTGCGACCAGCTAGACTGAGTGATTTACACGTGAGGCTTATTTTGTCTCATGATTCAAGAGACTGGGAAGAGCATGGTGCCTGCACCTGTGCAGCTTCGACTTATGCCAGAAAGCGAGGGCAAGAAATTGTGTCTGAAATAGAAAGAAAAGAAGTCTGAACTCCCCAAAGAAAGGCTTGACCCCATAACCCAAACACCTCCCAGTAGGCTCACTTCCCAAAACTGACATTCATTGCTGAGCCACCACTCCAGCTCCTCCAAAACTTCCTAATCACAAGGTCAGGCTAGTCGCAGCAACAACCCCACTTCTTAGTACATACTTCCATTTTAGTCAGCTTTTTCACTGCTGAAACTGACAGACCTGACAAGAATAATTGTAGGAAGAAAAATTTATTTAGGGACTCATGCTTTCAGAGGTCTTAGTCCATGAAAGGCTATCTCCTTTCTTCAGGGCTTGAGGTGAGACTGAAAAGCATGGCTGCAGGTATGACTCCAGGGAGCAGAGAGCTCAAGGTGTCACATTGGGAAGCAGACCAGAGAGAGAAACTCCAAGCCATTTACAGAATACATAATCCAGAGGCAATTCCCCAACGACCTACCTCTTCCAGCCACATCCTACCCACCTAGAGTTGCCAGTTAATTCCCATAAGGGATTAATTCACTGATTGAGGTAAGGCTTTTGCAACCAAATCATCTCGTCTCAGCCTTCCTGAATTGTCACATGTGATCTTTTGGGGGATACCTCACATTCAAACCGTAACAGGGAGACATGTGGGGAAATCCAGGCAGGAGAGAGATTATACAAGCCATGAAATTATGTTTGATTTTATTCCAGGTGAAATGGAGAGACATTGGAGAATTTTCAGCTATCTGATTTGTGTATTAAGAAAAATGATTCTGTCTGTTTTGTTGACAATGAACTGTAGATGGGTAAGATGGATCATAAATGGTCACAGATGTATTTCTTTGGCTTGCATTGAGTTAAAAAATGAAGTAATACTTAAATGCTAGTAAATATCTAATAAAAATCATAATTATGAAAAAAAAAACTGACATTCAGCTATTGTTTCCAACACATAAACTTCTGGGGGAAAAACCACAGCAGGAATATAACTAAGAATCCTTTTGTGAAGCGAGTTTCTTTCTCTCAGTTAAAATGAGAAAAATTAGCACCCCTTATTTACTAATCAGCATGTGTAAACCTGGATTTTCGAGGGGCATGAGTCTACAGAATTTGCTTTCTATGCCAGTTGCCTGTTTCTATTCTTTTACTATCAAGCCATCTCTCATTCCCTGCTTCAACCCAGATATATACACATACCGTACAATCTGAGTATTCCAGAGCAGTCTTGACTCCAAGCATTCATTCTCTATTCTTTTTTTTTTTATTTTTTATTTTTGAGCAAACTTACAAGATTTTAACAAAATAATATAAAATGTGTATAAATTGTGTATATATTCTGGATATTGCAATTATCCCCAGGAGTGCCCCCACCAATTACCCTCCCTTAAAAATGCTTGAATCCATCAGTACTGAAAACAATTATTGTGCCTAATATATTTGTTGGTAATGAAAACACATCTCCAATATATACCCAACCTAAGCCCTAAAATTTTGCACTGATACATTATCTGCTTATTCCAAGACATTGAGGACAAAGTGGTTTGTCTAATGAATTGTCCCTTTCTACACCCTTGGCCATACTCCCAGGAGCTCCTTCACAGAGTGTCTGCATCAATATGCACTGCTGTGGTAATGTTTAAGATCACTGCCTCCAGCTGATGTCTGTTCAGCTTCTTCTGTCAGACACGCAGCCAGCCAGCACCCTCAACCCTCTCGTGTCCAGCTGCTGGGCCAGCAGGTTCCAAAAACCCCAGTCACAGCCCATGATGAAGATATACCTGTTTTAGAGGTGGTTCCCATCTGCCTTTCCCAGTACCAGAGCAGAAGGCCCACGAGGGGCACCAGGCAGAGCAAGGATCTTTCTTTCACTCTGAGAAAGAAGGCAAATCTAGAGATAGAGGCCCAGATCTCAGGTGCCTACAATTTAGTGTCATCTCCAACTTTTAAATTTGGTTACTGTGACATCTACCAAGATGATCCCTATTATATAAGATAGGAGGTGGCTCAGGCAAGATGCAACGTTCTTATGTTCTTTGAGAATTGTTTTAAATGTCAAAATAATTCTTTCTCTGCTATGTTGACTATGGAAAGCCATTTTGTGTTGTATTTGGTTTAACAATAAAGTGTTTTGACCAATATTCAGTTATGATTATGTACAGAATGGTAATATTGAATACTTCTTGACAGTAGCAGGCAGGAAGAAATGGAAGAAATTGCTTAATCTATAAAATCCAAACTATAAGTCTGTGGAATGCCAATAGTCTATTTTTCCATGCAATAAATTGGCATTTTTTTCCTCCTTTTAATTTTATATTTTACAATGAAATTTAGGAAACTTTATAGTAAAAGGAATTTAATGGTCATCTAATTATACACACTAAAGATTTTTATTTGAAAAATTCTCTTTAAGGGGCTGAAGTGGTGGCTCAGCTGTTGGAGAGCTTGCCTGGCATGCCTAAGGCCCTGTGTTCAAACCCCAGCACCACATATACAACTAAGTGTCAGAGAAACAAAGGCCAGATGAAAAAATAAAATTGATTCTCTCTCTATCTCACTCTCTCCATCTTTCAAAAAAAAAATCTCTAAGAAATATATTTTAGGGGCTGGAGCGGTGGCTCAGCAGTTTCGGCGCTTGCCTGGCAAGCATGAGGACCTGGGTTCAAACCCCAGCACCACGTACACAACTAAGTGTTGGAGCAACTAAGGCCATGTGAAAAATTAAATAAAGTTGTTTCTCTCTTTCTCTGTATCTCTCACTGTCCCTCTCTCTTAAAAAAAAAAAAAGAAATATCCTTTAGGGCTGGAATGGTGCTCAGTGGTTACAGCACTTGCCTGGCATGCGTAGGGACTCGGGTTCAAACCTCAGCACCATGTATGCAACAAAGTGTCAGAGCAATGAAAGCCACATGAAAAACTAAATAAAATCCATTCTCTCCTTCTCTCTCACTCTCTTTTTTTTTTTTTTTTAAAGAGAGAGGGACAGTGAGAGAGACACAAAGGGAGAAACAACTTTATTGAATTTTTCACATGGCCTTAGTTGCTCCAACATTCAGTTGTGTACGTGGTGCTGGGGTTTGAACCCCGGGTCCTCCCGCATGCCAGGCAAGTGCCGAAACCGCTGAGCCACCGCTCGAGCCCCCCTCTCTCTCTTTAAAGAAAAACATATACATATAAGCTCCTACTATTTAAAAGATGAGAAGGAAAATGAGTAAAACACATATATTTGTAATCCAGAAGTGGAAAATAACCACCAGTGAGTATAGTAAGTGTTATAAGAAATGTACAAAGTTCAAAGGAGCAAGAGGTTGTTATTTGTTGGGGGCACAAAAACTTTAAATATCTTCCATTGCGGGGCTGGAGGGTTGGCCCAGTGGTTTCGGTGCTTGCCCGGCAAGCATGAGGACCTGGGTTCAAACCCCAGCACCACGTACACAACTGAGTGTTGGAGCAACTAAGGCCATGTGAAAAACTCAATAAAGTTGTTTCTCTCTTTCTGCCTCTCTCACTGTCCCTCTCTCTTTAAAAAAAAAAATCTTCCATTGCCTGACTTTTCCAAAATGTACTCTCTTTTAAGAACTAATTTTTAACTTCACTTAGATGTCCCACAGGCATATTAATTTTTATATTAAAAAGTTAAAAAGGGCTGGAGTGGTGGCCTGACGGTTATGGCGCTTGCCTAGCATGTGCGAGTTCATGGAATCAAACACCAGCACCACATACACAACGAAGTGTTGGAGCAACAAAGGCTACATGAAACATTAAATAAAATTGATTCTCTCTTTCTCTCTCTCACTCACTGTCCCTCTTTAACTTTTTCTTTAACAGAAAAAGTTAAAGAATATGTTGGGTGCAGTGGCACACACTTGTAATCCCAGCGACTCTGGAGGCTGAGGCAGGAGGATCGCTAGTTCAAAGCCAGACTTAGCAACTTAGTGAGGCCCTCAGCAATTTATCAAGACTGTTTCAAAATAAAAAATAAAAAGGGCCAGGGATGTGGCTCAGTGGTTAAGTGCCCTGGGTTCAATTCCCAGTACCTCCACCTCCCCAAAAAAGTTATAGAATATAGAACATATGAGTCAGGATATAACACAATTTTTTTTCTTCCAGTGTAACAAGAAAGAGTTTATTGAAGGGATAGGAAGAGGGAAAGGGGACACTCTCAAGAGAGAGAGTGGGTCCTCTTGGAGAGGAGAGAGACTAGGATGTAGCAAATTTAACTTGACCAGAATGAATTTTTTGTTTGTGGTGCTGGGGATTGAACACAGGACCTCCCACATGCTAGGTAAGTATTCTACTTCTAAGTTACACCCCTACCCACACCAGAGTGAATTCTTTTTTTTTTTTTTTATTTTTCTTTTTAAAGAGAGAGGGACAGGGGCTGGAACAGTGACTCAACAGTTATGTGCTTGCCCAACATGTACGAGTATGAGAGTTCAAACCCCAGTACCACGTACATAACAATGTCTCAGAGCAACGAAAGTCACATGAAAAACTAAACAAAAATTATTTCTCTCTTTCCCTCTCTCTCTCACTGTCCTTATCTCTTTAAAAATTAAAAAAAAAAGACAGTGACAGTGTGTGTGAGACAGAGAGAGAGAGGGAGAATATAAATTTTATAATTTTATTTAGTTTTTCACATGGCTTCTGTTGCTCCAACCCTTTGTTGGGTATGTGGCACTGGGGTTTGAACCTGTGTCTTTGTGCATGCCAAGCAAGTGTGTAACTGCTGAGCCACTGCTCCTGCCCCCTAGAGAGAATTCTTAATCTTCACCCTCTCTCTCTTTTTTCTTTCCTCCTCTTCTTCCTCCTCCCCTCCTCCCCCCCCCCTCTCCTCCTCCTCCTCCTCCTCCTCCTCCTTCTTCTTCCTCTTCTTCCTCTTCTTCCTCTTCTTCATCTTGTACTAGGGATTTAACCACTGAGCTTGATTCTTTGTCTGTCACTGTCTTTCTTAAAAAAAAAAAAAACAAAACTCGAGCTAACAAAGATTTATAAACACTTTTGTAGAAGACAAAATCTTCAAACAGAACCATGAATACATGAAAATATAACGACGAAATGGAAAATCATTAGATGATATAGGCACAATTGACCTTCTATACCAATTATCAGTTCAGTGCCTCTGATCGCCAAATTCATTCTTCAAAATCTGCTGTGAAAATGGGCCGCTGTTGAAACGTTTTCTTAGCGATTATGGTGTTAAATTACATTTCTCCAGTAGAGGGTGCTGGAGAGACATCACAGGGGGAAGAGGCTCCATCTTCCAGGTTCCTCTGTGCATTCGTGTGCCACTCAGTGTCCTCACAGCTTTTAACCTCATAGCCCTTATCCAGGGTGTTAGAGGACGTCCCTCCTCCAGATCTGTGTGTGTGGGTGTCCTTAGAGCCCTGTCCCAGGTCTTGAGCTTACACATTACAGCTTCCTCTGTGTGTCCGACCTGGCTAGGGTTTGTTTTCTTTGGCTCTTCTGAAGTGGGCACTATGTGCTCCTATTCCTCTGCCAACTGTGGACCAGCTCTGGCCTGGGGAATCCAGATAACTTCTCTGCCATATAATGAACTACAACCATGCCTTCTCCAGCCATAGCTGAATCTCAGTCTTGGGAAACCCTCCTTGCAAGTCGATCCTTCCCTGGTTAGCTCTCTCGGCCCAAAGATATCCTTCAGCATTATCTTAACACCTTTAAAGTTAGCCTGCCATGATAGCATAATGCTTCTTTCTATTAAACTCTGTTAAACACTAACGTTTGGTTTCTCTCTCCTGATAGGATCCAAACTGATACACCATCTAATAGGATAGAAAATTTTAGATCCCTGTATCATACTACATAAAAATTCCAGTCAATTAAATATAATTATTTCATATTTTCAATTAAACATTAAAAATTCTATAAATTATTAGGGGAAATATAGAAACATTTTATTACTTTGGATTATGGAAAGTGCAAGAATCTTGACAATTAAATTGAGTAGATCAAAGATAAAATAGATAACAAGCAAAAGAGTAGGTAAACTGGGTGAATCTAGAAGAGTCTTCCTCTTTCTTAAAGTGATCTGAGTAGTCCACTAGGAAGAAACGTGAGGATTCCATGTCAGAGTGCCTAGAGGTTGGTCTGCCTACCCCAGCCCTCTGTGTTCTTATGACCTCCTGTCTGAGCTGAGGTCAGTCTCCTGTTTTGCTCTAGCTCCTGCATGTCTGTCCTTTGCAAAGCCATCTGGCTTTACTTTCTGACCCTTGTGAACCTGTGCTGCCCACTGCACTGGTGAGCCGTTTCCAAATAGACTATGACTTGGGTTTGGGATCCGGGCAGCCAGGGAGCTGGACTTGCAAGGCCTGAGGGTGCTGGCTGATGTACATGGAGGCCAAGAAGCTGAAGGATCAGACAGATGGGCTGGAGAGGATGACTCTGGATGTCACTAAGACAGTTCTGCAGCAGCCAGCCAGTGGGTGAAGGAGCTCTTGGGCGTCAGAGTGTGGCCAAGGGAGTCTGTCCATCAAACAGGCTGCTCTATTTTCAGTGTTTTAGAATTATCGGAGTACAAGCCAAGTGAAAAGTCTCAGGGCAGGTTGGTTATACATTAGGGATTTGTTTTCATTACATGAAGACTTCAAATACATCAGTATTCATAGAATAGCTGAATAAATATTTATACTTGGGACTGCTCTGAAAAAAGTCTGGTTTGTGCTACATATATCTATCAGGATGGCAGTTAGAAAGAAATATGTGGGCAGTGAGGAAATAGGTTCAAGCAGTGTGCATGTGTGCCTGTGTAAGATAGAATGAAGGATTGGAAGGCAACGAGGGAATAGAAAAAGGTGACCGTGGTGTAGAACATATAATTTACAGGTGTGGTAGCCTTTGAAAGTCCAGAGTGAAAAATGTTACCTTTGCTTCCTTTAATACAAGATGCCATTATGCTGCCTGTATTTCAGCGCATATATCTTTTTCTGAGAACAGTATAAATCTGCTTTCTCAAACTTGCAAGATGATGAGAACCAGAAAGAGCTGCTGCATCTAGGGAGGGTTCTAGAAATGTCTTTATTGTTGAACCAGTGCACACAGTGCTTTTATGATGAGGTAATTTTGAGTAAATAGGTATAATCAAGTCATATCTGAACTCTGATTGCCAAAGACAGTGTCTTTCTGTGTGTTTTCTTTGATTATTCTCAGGCAAGCATTTCTGAGAAAACCAGGCAAGTAGCAGACAGGGTTTTCTGTGAGTCTTAGCAGGTGCCTAACTCCTGGCAAGAGAGTAGTCACCAAATCTCTCAGTATTTTTTTTCTTTTCTTTTCCTTCTTTCTTTCTTTCTTTTTTTTTTTTTTTGTACCAGAGATTGAACCCAGGGATGCTTAACTACTGAGCCACATCACCAGCCCTTTTTATTTTTTATTTTGAAACAGGCTCTTGTTAAGTTGCTCAGGGCCTCAAAAAATTGCTGAGGCTCGTTCTGAACTTGCACTCCTCTTGCCTCAGCCTCCTGAGTTGCTGGGACCCAGCCACTGCACTCAGCTAAATCTCTGTTTTCTAGAAGTGACTCTAAAGCAGGCCATTGTGGGATCTGGAAGAGGGAGCATCCATTAGAAATGCCAGCAGTTGCGCATCCTATGGACTAGGAAGATAGTGACTCTCCCTTCCTTGTACTCACCTGGTCCACGGCCTCAATGTATCCGGGCAAGGACTCTGAGGTAAAGGAGAATCAGGCTGTGGCTAAAGGAAAGGCTTGTTGCTTTGCCCATCCACCTGTGCTTTGCAGGCCATGAAAGGAATTGCTACTTTCTCTGCTATTCGCTTTCTAAATTATTGTACGTTTTCCTTCCTTGTATATCCCTCTTGCTTCCAGTTCTGAAAAGGAAATGGAGAAATAATCCTTTTTGCCCTCACCGAGTGATTTTCCCATTACCAGTGGCTCCAGTCCCTGTTGATATCGGAGGAAAACACTTTATTATCATTTCCAAATAAAGATATGGGCCATTTTTAGGGCAAATGGGGGTCCTGTTAAATGCCTTCTTTTGGGGATTTTGCAACAATTCTTTCTCACAATTGCCAAGAGAAGTACCAATCTTTAATTTAAGCTTAGTACAAGAAAACTGGTTAATTAAAAATATTTTTTTTCATAGTTACTGAGGGGGAAAAAAAAGCTATCACCTTGCTTTAATCTGAATTGGGCCACTGTGGAGCCTCATACCACTCATTAGATCAAATATGTAGAAACACCCATGACTCATGTAGACAAAAGATTTTCTTTTAGTTGAAAAGTAAATTTAAAAATAAAGTTTTATTTAAAATGCTTAAAATAAAACTATTTTTCATGACTATAATTCATTTTATTTTATTTTTTGGGGGACTGGAGATTAAATCCAGGGGTGCTCTACCACTGAGCTACATCCCCAATTCTTTTTATTTTGAGACAAGGTTTCACTAAGTGCCTCAAACTTGTGATTCTCCTGTATCAGTGTCCATGTCCAGTTAAAGATTAGACATTTTTAAATTTTTATTTATTTATTATTATTATTTGTTTTTAAAGAGAGAGAGGGACAGTGAGAGAGAGAGGAGGAAAGAGAGAATCAATTTTATTTAGTTTTCCATGTGGCTTTCGTTGCTCCGAGACTTCTTTGTGTACGTGGTGCTGGGGTTTTGTGTCCTCGAATATGCCAGGCAAAGGCTATAACCACTGAGCAACTGCTCCAGTCCCAAGATTATGGATTTTTTTTAAGATTACGGATTTTGAGATGATTGAATGCATATCCGTTTTTAAAAACGTGTATCACTTTCAAGATACTTCCTATTTATTTTTTGTAGGTTACAATATGTTTTCCCAGGGACTTTTTCTTTGAGTCATTGCCCAGTTACCAAGAGCCTTGTCACCTGGGCCAGTTTCCTCTGCACTTTGCCCTCCATCACCAATGCTTACAGGGAGAAACAGCAATTTATCAGTTAATAAGTAATATTTGTTATAAAATTGGACAGAGTTTTCTTGCAAAAAATTCATGAGACAGGAGTCAGGATTATCTATGACCTCCTTCTCCATGGTCTCAATACAGTTTTTAAATGGTAAGAAAAGAAAATGACCCCAGATAACCCTGCCAGGAACTGTGGATTCCTAGTACTATTATCTATCAGACCTGAGAGAATGAAAAAGTTAATATCTGAGAATGATAACATCCTACTTCAGGATATTGCTCCCAAAGTCTAATGATTTTAAAAATAAATAGTTCTTTGGTCCTATAGTTAACTGAGCTCTGCAAATTTTTCAAAGCAAAGACAGGGGCAGCGGGAATAAAGCCTAGTAATTGCATTAATTTTCTAAAAGATAGAGGCATCTCATTATTTTTCTTTTTTTTTTTAAGAGAGGGACACTGAGAGAGAGAGAAAGAATAAATTTGATTTAGGTTTTCGTCTGGTTTTTGTTGCTCTAACACCTCACTGTGTATGTTGTACTGTGGTTGAACCAGGGGCCTTGTGCATGTCAGGCAAGTGCTGTAATGGCTGAGCCACTGCTCCAGCCCTATGCATCTCATTCTTGCGAACACCATCTCTACTCTTTTCAGCTCACTCCATTCTTCTCTAGATCCTGAATACTCTCAAGCCCATCAGAACCTTCGACCCATTGATCCAACCACCTTGTCACTGACCTGACTCCTAGATTGCTCTCTTCCTTTGTTCCATGATCTGTTACTGTGATCACCCCACTGCATATGTATGCCTGGGACTCTCTTGCCCACTTTCACCACAACCATTTCACTTAGTGGTATTCACTTGATAAAACTCCAAGCCTGGTTAAATCCATCGCTCTCAGCCTCCATACATGCACCTGTGGAGTTGAGTGTGGAGGGAGTAAACTAAATTCTTAGGATGACTGGTCTCATGAAAAATTCATGACCACAAACCTCTAGGGGGCTCTTTTGCTATTATATATAGCTATACTCCATTCATCCACCCAATTTCCCAACAACTATTACAAAGCTTTCCCTCCCCCTAGTACCTCCAACACATTCTCTCTATCCTTACTTAGAGCTAATGGTCTTTTGGTCAATTTGCCTGAGAAAAGCTGAAGCAATTGGAAGAGATTTCCACAGATTCCTCCCAATCCCTCAACCCACCTGCCATCATCTGTACTGGCATGGTCTGCTCCCTGCTGTTCCCTGCCACCACACAAAAATCTAGTCCATTAACCTTGTGCAATAGAGAATATTCCTTGATGTGCTTGGTACACTTCCCCAGCAATTCCATCCTCCTTCTCCTTTCCTAGGTCATTACTTTTCTACTCTCCACTGCTCATTTCTCCTTTTATTTTTCTTTCTTTTTTTGATAATAGAGATTGAACCCAAGAGTGCTTAGCCACTGAGCCACATCCCCAGCCCTTTTAAAAATTTTTTTAAATTTTGAGACAGGATCTTGCTAAGTTGCTTAGGGCCTTGCTAAATTGGCAAGGCTGGCCTTGAATTTGTGATCCTTCTGCCTCAGCTTCTTGAGTAGCTGGGATTACAGGTGTGTGTCACCACACCGGGCTATCTCTTCCATCTTGTCATCTCACCACCTCACCACCACCGCCACCACTGTCACCAATTCTCTTTCTGCTTTGACGCAGAGTTACTGTATGGATTTGTCTGTACTTGCTGTCATCAATCCCGCTTCCCATTTTCTATTAAAGCATCTCTAAGAGCTGGAGAGGTGGCTCAGCAGTAGAACACTTGCCTGTCACGTCTGAGGACCTAGGTTTGAACTTGAGCACCGCATACACAACTAAATGGAGGAAAAACAAAAATCAGATGAAGAAAATAAATAAAACTTGACTCTCACTTTCTCTCTCTCTTAAAACAAGGGGGGGATGGAGTGGTGGCTAAACTGTTGGAGTGCTTGCCTGGCATGTGCAGTGACCTGGATTCAAACCCCAGCACCACATACACAACTAAATGTCAAAGAAACAAAGGTCAGATGAAAAAATAAATAAAATTGATTCTGTCTCTCTCTCTCTCTCCCTCCCTCTCTCTCTCTCTCTTTTTAAGAGAGAAGGACAGTGAGAAAGAGAGAGAGAGAGAGAGAGAGAGAGAGAGAATCAATTTTTATTGAGTTTTTCTCATGGCTTTCTTTGCTCTGACACTTAGTTGTGTACGTGGATGCTGGGGTTTGAACCTGCATACTTGTGCATGCCGCGCAAGTGCCGCAATAGCCTAGCCACTGCTCCAGCCCCCCTATCTCTCTCTTAAAAAAAAAAGCATCACTAATCATGTGCCCATTCCAACCATTATTCCCAAACTGCTTTAACCGATGTATCCAGTGACCTCTACCTTCTGCATCCAAGGGTTGATTCTCCATCCTCATCTACTCTATTTGACAGCATTTGACCTCCTTATCTCTCCCTTCTTTTTCATGTAAGTCTCTTCCCTTGGCTTTCAACACACATTTTCTTATAACTCCTTTCCTCCTATCTCAATTCTTTCTGTCAGTTTTCTTTGCTGACTCTTCTTTTCCAAGACCCTTACTATTGGAGTACCCTTGGGACTTAATTCATGACCATTCTGTGTGTCAGTGCTTAACATCCGCAACCAATATCTTTCTTTTGAGCTCCAGATGGGAGTTTCCAACACACTTCTTGACATTTCCACTTGAATTTCAGGAAGACATCTCAAAGTTAACCTTACTGAATTGAATGCCTAATCTCTGCTATATCCAAACCTTCCCCCTCTCAGTTATTGGTAGTTCCATAGTGTTGTTCATGTCAACAAAGTTATTCTTTTTTTTTTTTTTTTTTTGTACCAGAGATTGAACCTGGAGGTGCCTAACCATTGACAACATCCCTGGCCTTTTAATTTTTTTTTTTTTAATTTTAAGACAGAGTCTCAGTAAGTTCCTTAGGGCCTCGGTAATTTTCTGAGGCTAGCTTTAAATTTACAATCTTGCCTCAGTCTCCTGAGCCACTGGGGCAAAGTTATTCTTGAATCCTTATGTTCTTTCCCCTACAATATCTAATAAGTCAAGGATAGTCAAGAAGTCCTACTGTGACTTTGGACTGCGTTCAGGGTTTTGTTCCTTTTGCCACCTCTGGGTCTACCACTCTTGGCCAATCATCCTTTGTTGCCTGAACTAGAGCAATAATCGTTTACCAAACGCCCTGAAGTCTACCTTCATCTACTTTCAGCCAATTCTCAGCATAGCAGACCCACAATATCTTTTTTGTTTTTAAATAGAGAAGGAAAGTGTGTGTGTGTGTGTGTGTGTGTGTGTGGGTGTGAGAGAGAGAGAGAGAGAGAGAGAATCAATTTTTACTGAGTTTTTCACATGGCTTTCGTTGCTCTGACACTTAGTTATATACGTGGGTGCTGGGGTTTGAACCTGTGTACTTGCTCATGCCAGGCAAACACCGTAACTGCCAAGCCACTGCTCCAGCCCCCTCACAATACCTTTTGAAGGATAAGTCAAGTTATGTTACTGCTGTACTCAAACCTTTCAATCGTTCCTGCCTTCACCTCAGGTAAAAGCTAAACTCCTTAAAATGGCCTACAAGTGGCTGCAGGATCTGGCATCCTATTCCTCCCCTGTCCAAATCTACTGTTTGTTTCTTAGCTCTCTTTTTTTTTTTTTTTTTTTTTTTGTATCAGGGACTGAACCCAGGGGTGCTCAAACACTGAGCCATATCCTTAGCCCTTTTCATATTTTATTTTGAGACAGGTCCCCACTAAGTTGCTTAGGGCCTTGCTAGGCTTGGCTTTGAACTCATGATCCTCCTATCTCAGCCTTCTGAGTTGCTGGAATTACAGGCATGTGCCACCATGCTCAGCTTAATCCTTAGCTCTTACTTTCTTCCCTAGACACACTAGGGAACAGACCAGGCATAAATCACAGCTGTTTTCCCCCTAGATCTATCTTCTCCAGATGTCCCTTTGGTTGATTCATTCTCCTTGAAGTTTTGCTCATCTCTCATCTTCTCCATGAGGCTTGCCCTGCACACCTTATTCTATATAATGACTAACTCCTCACCCTGCCCATCTGACCCTGCTCACCCAGCTCTTTTATTCCATTGCCATATGTCACCTTTTAAATATGGCGTAATTTACTGATTTATAGATTTTATGGTTTATCTCCCTCAAGAGAACACAGTTTGAACACTGCAATGATTATAAAATGAGTTTCCCATTTCTGACTAATATTTTTCATTTCTACCAGGCCTCTGGGTTTTGGTGAGCAATGCCACACATCCCAGATTAATGGCTGACTGAAAATGGTTTCTTAATGATCTTGAGTGTGAAGTTGATTGGCTTCTCTGAGGGGACACTGAGCTTTCTTCTCAAGATCAGAAAGGCCAGAGGAAGACAAGTCAATACTTCTAGTTCAGCTGGGAGAATATCTGTGTTTGTGCTGGTTACTGCATTTCTAAGGGTGGTGTAGATGTTTCTTATGACAGCATGAGGTAACGGGGGGCTTTCCCGCTGAGGGAGACTTGTCCATGGCCAGAGAACATATTCCTGAATGATGGACCAGATTTTCAGTCTTAACTGGTGTAGTCTGAAATGAGATTCTTTGGAAATGGGAAGTCCAATTCTTGCAAATATATATGATAATCCATTAGGGAAGGCAGAGTAGATATTAGAACTTACATTTGTCTTTACTGCCATTTCTTTTAAATGTCTACATGTTTTCAAACAAAAATCAAATCCCAGAAGCCTGGTAGAAATGAAGAATATTACTGGGACATTAGTATTAATGTATATTATATATGTATATAATCCATGCCTATAAAATATACTTTCTATTGGACTGATGGGTCTGTTACTAAATAATTAATTGCCTATATATTAAGTCCCATAAGTCACTAAACCTGATGGATGGTTCCTGTGGAGAGAGTGAACATTAATCTAAGGGTAGAGCTCTGTATCAAGTGCTTTTCTTGCTCCTCAAGAAACCCTGTGAGAGGATGGATCCACCGTAAAACCTAGCTCTCCTTCTGGGTGTTTTCTCAAAAGAGCTAGTATCGGCACATTACAGTGACACAGCAAAATCAATGTTCATAGCAGCTCAATTTACAATAGCTATAATATGGAATCAACCTAGATGCCTGTAACTGGATGAATGGATCCAAAAGCTGTGGTATATATATGGAGTTCTACTCAGCTATTAGAAGCAATGATATTACGTCTTTTTTTTTTTTAAGAGAAAGAGGGACAGTGAGAGAGAGGAAGAGAGAATCAATTGTATTTAGTTTTTCATGTGGCTTTCATTGCTCTGACACTTCATTGTGTATGTGGTGCTTGGGTTTGAACTCATTGCCTAGCACATGCCAGGCAAATTCTATAACCACTGCTCCAGCCCTGATATTACAGCTTTTGAAGGTAAATGTATGGCAATAGGAGAAATTATGCTGAGTGAAATTAGCCTAACCCAGGGACTCAAGGGTCAAATATTTTCCCTCATTTGTAGAGACTAGAACAAAACCTAGGTTTGGGTGAAAGGTCAAGATCATATGCTAGACTCACCAACACAGATTGTGTTAGGGGAACCATAGATACATAGGGAGGGGATAGAAGAGGCAGGAGGGAGGGGAGAGGGAGGGATGATAGGGAGGGATCTAAGTGTGTGTGGGGGAATTAGCAATGTAGCTTACTCTTTACTCCCCTGAGAAGCCAAATAATACTTATGCAATCATTTAATTCTGAAAAATCGCACATTTAATTTAATCATTTAATTATGGAAAATCTCTCTCTCTCTCTCTCTCTATATATATATATATATATAGAGAGAGAGATTTACATCTGTTATGGAGGAATAGAGAAGAGTCAAGAGACTGGGGTCTGAGTGATGTGGGGGTGATTTTGGAGTAGGATCAGGGCATATCATATTGTTACTATATATGCATTTATGATTTTACAACAACACAACTCTTCAATAAAAAAAAGAGAACCCTGTGAGGGCTAGAGAGGTGGCTCAGTGGGAGAGTGCTTGCCTGGCATGCGCAAGGTCCCAGGTTAAATCCATAGCACCGTGTACACAAATAAATAAAGGAAAACAAAAACCAGATGCATAAATAAAAAATTAACTCTCTTTTCCTCTCTCTTAAAAAAAAAAGCACAAGGAATTAGAGGAGATTCTTCACAGTCAAGGTGAAGTTGAATCCAGTTCTGCAAGTGAAAACATTCTATAATGGCTGTACAGAAAATAAAGTGACTATTTGTGAATTCAAGTACATACCACTTGCTTAGAGGCACAAATGAAGGGGTGGCTTACTTTGTTTTGTGTTATAAATGAAATCAAACATGTGGTCAGGTGTGGGTGAGCAAGGCAGAAATTTTACTTCTGCCGAAGGCGAAAGAAAAATGCGCGCCTCACAAGGAAGTGAGGGGTTTTTAACTCCAACCTGACACAATACTGCCCTTCGCCCTAATTGGAGGAGCTCAGGTGCACGGTCTCCGAGATTGGCTATGATCAGGTGGAGGCAGGTGCAAGAGGGAGTAGGCGGCGACTGGGAGAGAATGGGGGTGGGGGTCGCCGCACACCGTGGCGAGGGTCATAGTGATTCCAAGTTCACCAGAAGAAGATGGCTGGGTACCAGAAGGGGTCCTTGGAAAGAGGTGGGCGGACACAGGTGGGCGTGCACAGGTGAGGGAGTGACTATCTTCAAAGGGGAGGGGATCTAAAATGGAGGTAGTAAAAGGAGGTAGATGATTATACATCACAATCTTTCAAGTTTGACAGAAAAGACATACATCTTACATTTTGGGACAGAGGTCAAGGAAAACTTCACAAAGGAACTGAATTCTAACCTGTGGGTAAGGGGCTCACATTGCTGTCATGGTTCTTGGGAACTCCAAAGCACCAATTTGTCATGAAAATATATATGGTATACTTGAGGGATCTGAAGCCACGTGTCCCCAGAGGTGAAAGAGAGCTATGGAGAGAAGTGCTTTGAAGGCTACGAGTTCTTCCTCAATACTCACATAGCAAAGATTGCAGATTCATTAATTAAAAACAAATTGTTGAGTGCTTACTATGTGTTAGATTGGATTCCAGACTCATTTGCAGATGTTCCATCCTGCCTTGCTCCAGAGCCTGCACATCCACTCAATACACAGACACTATCTAAGAATTAATTCACTCAATCAGGCCTGATGATGCTATGTTATCTATAAATCCAATTTAAATACTTGATTCTAGGTGGGTGGTGACAAGTCAGAGTTTAACTGATTTCCTCTTGGGCCTAACATGCAGCTTGCCACTTCAATAGCTCCTCAGAAACGTTGCCATATTTTATTTCACAAATTCCCTGAATAATTCCCTCAAAAAAACATTATGAGCTCCTTCCATATGTCAAGCACAGTTCTGGGTGCTTAAAATTCATCCCTATGTAATACAAAGCCACTCCCTCACCACTGTGCTCACATGCTAACAGATCATACCAGGGTCAGGATGACTGCCAAGAGAATTATCAAAGTTCAAAGGACTATGGGAGGGTCTC
The DNA here is from genome assembly GCA_004027875.1 of Aplodontia rufa. Lineage (NCBI taxonomy): Eukaryota > Metazoa > Chordata > Mammalia > Rodentia > Aplodontiidae > Aplodontia > Aplodontia rufa. The sequence continues at coordinate 25,620 of PVKS010004624.1, forward strand.
TGAATACCCTGGTGTAAAGTATGTGTGCAAGGTCACAGCCTTGAAAATCATACAAAATTATTAGTACAGTCTTAGACACAACTTTTTTCTTTCCAGAAGTTTTTTTAAAAAATTCATTTTTCTAAGAATTAAATTAATTTATTAAATCCATTAATAAAGAACTTAATCCTGTTCCTTTCAACTCTTAAAATACCCAGACTTAACTCCCTATGCCCAGATCCACCCTTGGCAATCACCTGCAGGACTTTTTCAGGAAAGTTCTTGACAAGCATCACTCTCCTCCCTTTACATCACTTCCTTTCAGTTCTTCTCCCTTCCTCCTTACCTTTCGGGAAAGTAGGTTGAGGACAGGAATCCCAGCACCAAAAGTCAAAAAGGGCCACAGTGGGCCCTGCAGTCTCTGCCTGTAACCCCAGACAGAGGTACCACTCTGAGCCTGTTGCCTCATCTCTCAAATGAGAATATTTCATGGTCCTTTTCTAGAATTCAAAGAGAAAATAAACTAATGTTCAGAAATGGACCCTTCCTTCCCCCTCTGGAGAATAATCAGGGAAGCTCTGATTCAAATCTCCTGTTTGTGCTTGTGTCCCTTTTAGCACTTTCTACTTAGATGGTGCTTTGTGCTTGGCACACTGCGTCCATGTCTTGAAGCACTTAACCCTTGTTTACTTATTTATTTTTATTTTTTTAAAAAAAAGAGAGACAGTGAGAGAGAGAAACAACTTTATTTAGTTTTTCACATGGCCTTAGTTTCTCTAACACTCAGTTGTGTATGTGATGCTGGGGTTTGAACCCGGGTCCTCATGCTTGCCAGGCAAGTGCTGAAACCGCTGAACCACTGCTCCAGCCCCAGCACTTAAGCCTTGTGATAATGCTATAAGGTAGGAGTTCTCTTAACATCCCTAGTGTTAAAACTGAAACCAAGATGGCTCCATGACAGTTCTGAGAATCCCAGGCTAAGGGCAGGGGAGAGTCTCGATTCAGGGTTTCCTGACTCCTAATCCCAGAGTTCCCTAAATGGAGACACAGAGTTCGGCACACTGTCACCTTTCTGTGCCTACAGTGGTAAAACTGTGCTTTCCTAACCTTGAAAACTTCCTTTGATGCCTCATTCAGGCCTTTTCTAAGGTATTTTAAAGAAAAAAGAATGTTTTTTGCCAGAATTATTGCTATATTTGGAGATATGGGAATTTTCTGTCTCGTGTAATTTGTCCTTAACAAATTAATACACCCTGATTTCTTACTATCATTAATTACACCAGTCTGGGTTAAATCCCCTGGACAGGTAGAAATGAAAGACTAAAATAAGAATGGTTCTAAAATGGGGTATTCAGCAAATTAAGACATCACAAATCATTAGTTAGGGTCCTCTTAAGTTGGGGGACTTCCTGTACACAAGAATATCACTATCAAATAATGAATCAAGTAAATGAGATACATAATAAGAATAGAGATTATTTTAAGTGCCCTAAAGAGGCAGGGAACTTATCCTCAGAATCTTCACGGAAGAATAAATACAACCTTATTTCTTACATAATTTGGAAAATATAGAAATCTTTTGACCAAGTAATTATACTTCTGAGATTGCAGCTTAAGAAGCATACTGGTAGAAATGTTTTACTGAGTAATCACTATGTGTAAAATAGTGGGCCAGGAGCTGACAGTACAAAGAAATGTAAAATATAGTTCTTGATCTTCCCGTCTATAGAAAATCCTAGAGAAGGAGGGAAGAAGACCACCTAAAATTTGTTTTACACTTTCTTTGAAAACATTTATATGAAGGTAAACTTACTCCAAAAAGGTGTATTATAATATACCTTAAACCAATAGCAGGGGTTATCTCCAGAGAAAAACAAAACAGAACAAAATTGGGCTGATTGTCAAAGGAGACACTAGGATTATGTGTAACTTTCTGTCTTAAAAAATAAAGATATATGCATGATTGTGATTTTTAAACTTGATAATAAAGTAACAGTTAAAAAAGCAAGATGCTGGGGTTGGGGATTTAGCTCAGTGGCAGAGCGCTTGCCTAGCACGCGCAAGGCCCCCCGAGTTCAATCCTCAGCCCTGAAAAAAAAAAAAAAGCAGATGCTGGGGCTGGAGCAGTGGCTAAGCACTTGCCTGGCATGCCTAAGGACACGGATTTGCACCCCATTACCGTGTACACAACGGAGTATCCAAGCAACAAAAGCCACAGGAAAAACTAAAGAAAAAATTGATTCTCTCTCTCACTGTCCCTCTCCCTCTTTATTAAAAAAAGAAAGAAAAGCAAGATGCACTCTTCCTCTTTCCCTCTCTTTTTTAAGGACCTGAAAATGACAAATTCCCTTTAGGTGATTTCTAATTCCTCCGTCAAATGGAAGGCTAGCATCCTTCTGGGGAGGGAGCAGAAGGTGGCCGAAAGGGGTGAAGGTTTGAAGTAGTTTTTAGCATGAGAGAAGTTGATGAAGGGAGAGAGTTTTGGTGCTAGAGATAGGAGGCAGGGAACTTTGTTTGGTTCACTAATGTACCCCAAACACTTCACTTAATAACTGTGTGTGGAGTAGATGAGTTTCAGGTGTTATTAGAGCTTACCATTAGCTGTAGACCACAAGTTTATGGTGGCACCAGGATACTCAATTGTGTGATTTTTTTTTAATTGTGTGATTTTTATCCAAGATGGCTCAGTCACTTCTTAGAGACTATGTTTGGAAGAGGCAGACCAGTCATTTGCCAGGCAGAAGTGATGGAAGAAGAAAGGGGTGGGTGTGTTTAGGCTGGTGGTTATATAGTATAGCATGAATTCTGTCCTGCAGGAGAGGAGCCAAGAGGTGGACCCCTGACCCAGTGTGTAGAAGGCTAGAATTTGGTGTTGGAAGATTGTCAGTCAGATCACTCCTGTGTCTGGGCTGGGTGTGAGGGACTGGAGACTTTGCCTGCTTTTCTCCTCAGTCTTTAGGGACTTCTGAAAGTCACGACCGATACTAGAGGGAACCATCTCAGGACACTCAGGCCTTCTCACATTGAGATAAGAGGGTAGGAGAGGATCATCTAGGTGGGGACCCCATCTTTTGTCATTACTTTGTCTTGGCAATCTGAAAATTTCCTCTGAGGAGCAGGGCAATGTGTCTATGGAGTCAGTCTCTGAACCAGGAGTGGGTAAGGAGGATGAGAGGGCTGTGGAAGGGGCCACCTGGAACAGCTGTACGTGTTTGAGGAGCTTGAGAGGTAGGTCCCCTGCCATATGCCACACCCATGCTGGGGTTCTAGCACCCATCGAGAATCTGCATCAAGGAAGAAGAGCTCTCAGGGTGTACTCAGGCCATGTTCTCAACCCAGAAAGGCTAGAGATTTCTGATTGGGAATAGCTATGGGGTTGCCCAGGGAGGGTGATGTGTAGCTGGCAGCAGAACACAAGTAGCACACACCTACAAGGGTCCTACCTTGACTGATTTTCCTAGCTTCCCCAAAAAGTGTTCCGTTAAGGTGTTTTCCAGTTGCTTCTGCACCATGTCTCCTTTAAGACTCTGATAAGTCACTCTCTGAGACATTCTTTCAGTGACTCACCAGATCATTTTGTTTTGTTGGTTGTGAGACAGGGTCTCACTATGTTGCCCAGGCTGACCTTGAACTCCTAGGCTCACTTGATCTTCCTCTCTGTGTCTCCTGAGTAGCTGGAACTACAGATATGTGCCACCTTGCCCAGCTCCAAAATATCTTCTGGCCCCAGATCCATCATTGGATGGCTTTTGGGGCCCTCTGTAGGTGTTTATTCAAGTCTTTCTCCAGACTATGCTCCTTAGGTCATTTCCATGTTGGAAATTTCCTTGGACTGCTCCCATGAAAGTGTCCTGAGAGCCTCAACTCTACTATCCTTTGATTTTTGTTTTGGTCTCTTGGACCAAGAATCCATGAAAATCTCTTTTTACTCTTGAGTTTCAGTATTTTTGAAAATATTCCCTGATGCTGTATTAGTGCCCGAAACTTTTGGATTCTCTGGGCCAGTACATACCAGTTACTTTTGGAATCTATTTCTGAGAGGAAATGCTTTGGGAAGGACAGAGTCTGGCCACTTGGCCAGGTTGTACTAAGAAGGGTTAGGAGGTACAGGACTGAAGGCTCCCTGAGGTCTTGGACCACAGAGGCGGCCCTACCCCTGTCCAGCTGCCCCAGAAGCACTACCATCCTCAGTGTAGCATTCCAGATTGGGTACAAAACTACACCACTGTGATGTCTGGGGAAGGACACACCACAGGCCTTATCTGGGGAGAAGCAGTTGGAGTAGGAGAAAGAATTCAAGGTAGGCCAGGAGCTGGACCTCAACTATAGCTATGTGCGTGGTTGGAACAGGATTTGTGGTAAAGGTAGAGGCTGGGCCTCCAGGAGTGGCAGTGTTGGAGCTGTGGGAGCAAAGGTAATCCTTGAGTCTGCATACGAACTGGGCAGTCATAAAAGACTCCATTGAAAAAAACAAAAGAGAGACTTTGGAAAACATCTACCACATACCAGGTAGTAGCCAGACAGGAGAGTGTACAGAGGAGAGGCCCCAGAAGAGGTGGGCTCATTTCTGTTGCAAATGCTTCCTTCCAAGATACTGGGACCAGGGTGCTGGTGAGAACTGTGCTGCTGTTCTGGTTTGATGTGGGTCCTCCAAAAGGTATGGGGCTTTAACGTTCTGTCTGGCATCTTGTACTCTAAGGCATTGCTTTCCAACAGACAATACTTTTAAATTTATTTTTTATTAGTGCATTATAGTTTTACATAATGATGGGATTAGTTGTCACATATTCCTAGATGCACACAAATCAGCAATACAATTGCTCATATCCCTGCTCACCCCTTTACCTCCCTCCTCCCATCACCTGATCCCTTGCCTTTCTTCTGGGTCCTAAAAAATCTAAGTACAGTGACATAATTCTTATACCTATGAAGAACATTTATATATATATATGACTATAGTATATATAGTGACATACTTATAGATGCTTCAAATGTACCTTGATTTATCTCTGTTCCAACATTTCTCCTTCTTCCTTCCTATCATCCCTTGTTATTCTTTGATACATATTGACAATAGAATTAAACATTTACATTTTTGAACAGGCATGCAGCATAGCTTATTCAAATATCTTATGAAGTATCTTGCAACTGTATCTCATAAATATTAACATTTTGCATTTTTGTTCTATGGATCTAATACATGAGTTTATCTACCTTACTCCCAAGCCTGGATTTAGGTTCAGACTCCACAAATGAGGGAAAACATTTGGCCCTTGATTCTCTGGGTTTGGCTAACTTCGCTCAGCATGATTTCTTCCATTGCCATCCATTTACCTTCAATGGATGCACTATCATTTTTTCTAATAGCTGAGTAGAACTCCATTGTATATATATATACCAGAGTTTTTGGATTCATTCATCCATTGAGGGGCATCTGGGTTGGTCCATAATTTAGCTATTGTAAATTGAGCTGCTATGAACATAGATTTTGCTGTGTCACTGTAAAGTGCTGATTCTAACTCCTCTGGGAAAATACCCAGAAGAGGGATAGCTGGATCATATGGTGGATCCAACCCTAATTTTTTGAGCAGTCTCCACACTGCTTTCCAGAGCAGCTGCACCAGTCTGCAATTCCACTAACAGTGTGCTAATGTTCCTTTCTTCCCACAATCCCTCCAGCATTTGTTATTGTTTGTATTCTTCATCTTTGCCAGTCTGACTGGAGTGAGGTGAACTCTTAGTGTAGTTTTGATTTGCATTTCCCACCAGACAAAAATTTTGTCCTCTAAGGGCCATTTGACAATGTCTGGAGACATTTTTGGTTGTTACACCTATGGAGAGTGCTTTTGGCATACAGTGGATGAGGCCAGAGATGTTGCTAAACATGCACCGTGCTTCAGGTCCAACGCATCAACAGTGTCAAGGTTGAGAAATGCTGCTCCTAGGTATCCCCCTAAGAATTCAGCAGATAATCTAATCTGTTATTTAGAAAAGGTCTTGCTTTTCCTCTTTCTTCGCCTAGGTCTGGGAATCTTCTCTCTTTGTGAGTTATATCTGCAGAAGCTCTTCAACATCAAGGCTGAGGAAAAAGCCTTTGAGCCTCTGCCTGCCTGGTTATAGTGTCTCTCTAGAGACTGATCTGTAGTAACTCAGAGCAAGAAGATTTTGCTGGAAATCACAGTATGAAAAAACAGGGAGGAACAAGTTCTCATCTGATGCCTGCCAACAGAAGGCTGTATGGGCAGGCTTGCAGTCAATGCCTAATATTATTGGGACAAAAGATGCTAGCTAAAACTCATTACTGGAGATGAACTGAGACAGTGCTTGGATTTGAATCAAGTCAGAGTGAGTCAGAGTTAAAGTGGATACAGACATTGGTGGAGAATAGAAGGTTGTTGGTGGGCAAATGGGTGAGTGGGATCAAATGAAGCTGACATCCTGAGCAAAGATTGGGTCAGGTGAGATGGTAGGATCCTGACACAAAGTGCTCAGGTTGGAGCTCTGGGGAGGGGAGGAATCAGGTGGTGGGGAGTAAAAATGATATTTCAGACTTAGTAGCCAAAAGAATTCTGATGTCAGAACTATCGGTGGTGGGGTAAGGGATAAGATGGAGGGTTTGGTGGCCAGAGGATGAGAGAATCCTGGAGTTGAAAAGAAATCAGGTGAGCTGGGAATAGATAGAGTCTACGGACAGAGCGTCCTTTGGTGGTAAGGATAAGGCTGGTGGTGGTGGGAGTGAGGGGGTTGTAATAAGGGAGCAAGCCTTTGTTCTGGCTTCCTCTCTATTGATATGCACTCTCACTCCATATGTGCTTCTGCCTTGATGCCATCTGCCATTAGGCCATCATCAGAGGATGAACCAATGGGTCCGCCTCATCTTGGGTTTTCAACCTCCCAAACTGTGAGCTAAACAAACCTCTTTTTTTTTTTTTTTTAAAGAGGGGACAGTGAGAGAGACAGAGAGAAAGAGAGAAGCAATTTTATTAGTTTTTCATGTGACTTTCACTCCTCGAACATTTCATTGTGTACGTGGTGCTGGGGTTTGAACTTGCGTACTCATGCATGCCAGGCAAGTGCCGTAACCGCTGAGCCACTGCTCCAGCCCCAAACCTCTTTCCTTTGTAAAGTTACACAACCTCAGGTATTTTGTTATAGTAATGAGAAAACAGACTAATAAGTATTTCTTACACCTCACAGTAAGGATCTTGCTAAGATAGTTTCCAAAAACTTCCCTTAGTAGGGATCTTGACTACATGACTTGAGGAGATAAAAGGTACAAGTTGCAGCCAGAAGCAGAACACAGAAGAGCATTCTTCCTCACATTACCTCATGGTCCTAACTTCCTAGTACCTTTATTCTTTACCTCAGTGCTTTTGTTCACACTCCCTTTTCTGTGTCTTCCTTCTCCATGTCCACTCCAGGCTACATAGAGTCCCTGGAATCAAATAGGTCATGCTAGGAAGAGGGTTATAGGAAGAAGGGGCAGAGCATCACTGTCATTTCAGAACGGAAATCAGGTTGCATGTAAACTCAACAAACTTCTTTCAGACCAGCTTTCCAAGCTGGGAGACCAGAAGGTTGGATTATTGCATAAGGTAGCTGTAGAAGCAAAGAGATCCTATAAGAGGCTGAGTGGAGCGGCCCCTTGGAAGAAGCAATTGGGAGATTAGAACCTCAGATCCTCAAGAATTACTATTCACGGTCCATGGTCAATGACAAGAACAGAAGTGCTCTTGTGCAGATAGTGTGTTATTTATTAAGTGCTCTCAAGCACATTGTCCCATGTGTCTCTCACAATTCCTTGTCTCTGAGAAGGCAACTGAGGCTCTAGGAGGTCAATCCACTTATTTAAAGCCAGGACCTTCCATTTTTTGGTAGTAGGGATTGAGCCCCAGGATGCCTAGGTACATTCCTAGTCTTTTTATTTTGAGACTGGTTCTCACTAGATTGCTTTAGGGCCTCACTAAGTTCCTGAAGCTGACTTTGAACTTGCAACCATTCTGCCTCAGCCTCTTGAGCAGCAGGAATTACAGGTATGTGCCACCATGCCTGGCTTATTTACTTTTTAAAATTGAGATTCATTTCACATACCATAAAATTTATCTTTTAAATTTTATTTATCATTTAGCAGTAGTTCTGTTTTTCTTGACCGACAGCATACCTGACGGATATAAAACAATTCCATAATAATGGTGGCTCCTTATATCTGAGTCAACCATGTAATTTCATTGTCCAAACAGAAATGATTTTGAAGGAGCCTACTATCGATGATGATGCCAGGACAACAAGCATAAACTAGGATTGTTCTAGGGAATCTGGGACACGTTGATCCGGCTTCCCAGCACCCAAGCCTTGCAGCTGGCCCATTGGTCCCTGCCAAGAAAGGCAGTGGAGCAATGGAACCACTGAGTGATGGAGAGGGAGAGCTGTAGAGTGGCAGCCCACATGTGTTCCAGCAAGGGCAGCAACACGCCATGCAGTTGCAGTGGGCCTGAAGCACCCAAATCCAACTTGTCATCGTTTGGCCACCAGGTCTGTGCACCCTATGGAGGCTGGGGGATGCCTCTTCACTGCAAGGCACTGCAGCGCCAGACCCACACCCACTCCCCGACCCTATGCCACCTTCCCAATGAGCATGCGTGATTCACTACCCTCAGTCACCCGATTACCCAGAAGAAGGAGAAAATGAAAGCAAGGCCAGCAGGAATGAAAGTTGGGACTTGAGATTTGACCAATAGTGTTAGTGTGTCTTTGCTCTCTAATTAGCATAATTTTGAACCCATAGCATTGATGCTTTTCTCAAACCCTCTTTTGCATAAGTTTGGTCCAATAGCAGTGATCCAAGGGTTATATAAACTCCTAGCTGAGCACATTCCAGCAGAGAACAGGTTGCTATCCAAGTTACTTCTTGCACACCTGGAGAGTTCTCTTTTGTGCTTCTTCAATAAGTCATTCTTTCGTTCATTCATAATGGTCTGTGCATTTCATTCTTCAAACTCAAAAAACAGGAATCCAGAAGGAAGAAGTAGGCCGTGAACTGCTGAAGTGTGCTACAGGTCACTGCCCCCATTAAGAACTGCAACAGCACCTGCTGCAGAGGCTGCTTGGGCAAGCAAGGCCCACGGGTTAGCAGAAGCAGAGGAAACTGGTCTTCCCATCTAGTGGAAGAGGGCAACTGAGTTTCACCCCAAAATTTCCATATCAATGTGGGCACCCAAATCACAGAAATATTTCTCAACTGGGGAAAAGGCTCAATTTCCTAAAAGAACGATGTCGTAACTATGTCAGAACACCCAAGGTATAAGTATCAGTTAGACTCTTGAGTAGAAAATCAGAAAAACATGCTAGTCATTTTAACAGAGAATTTAATATAAAGTATTGTTTACCAGAGATTGGGAGAACTAGAAAGAAAAGAAAGAACACTGGGTTTTTGTGGAGGTGGAAATTGCAAGAAGCAACTGTTACTACTAGAACTGCAAAAGAAAAGTTGGGTTTATTTTAGTCTGCATGCCCCAGGGACAGACCCTAAAGGAGCAAGAACTCTGGCCACTGAGGATGGGGCACTGGATGGGTGGTGCTGGAGCTTCAGGGACTTGGAGAACATCTCTGCAGAGTTGGAACTCAAGACTTTTGGGGAGGAGGTGCAAGCTGGTGCAGTGCTTCTGCATACAGAACAAATGCAACCTGTGTCAAGTTTCCTCCTGGAACCAAATGTTGTTGCCAGAGTGAGGAATTGTTGTTTGGGTGACACTAGCAGCGATAGAAAGCAAATATAAGGGAGGAAATCCTTCACCCCTCCAGCCTCCTAGTCTCCCTTGGGATGCCCAATCAGAAGATCATAAGAGGGAGAGCTGGCAAAGGAGAAATATGGTTTGCAGAGTCTCAGGCACAAGAGCATGAAACTGAGCAAAGAAGGAGATATATATATATATATATATATATATATATATATATATATATTCATTAAACACGGTCTCACATTTAGGAAGGATTCATCATCAAACAGTCAAGAACAAAAGTATAATGACCGAACAAGCCAAGGCTGGTGCCATTCCATAGTTTCACACCTTGGTTTCCCATGGTTCCCCCCTTGGGTTCCCCATGGTTCCATGTTTCTCCTACTTAAACCCCAAGTTAATTGGACTTCTCATGGAAGTCGGAGGCTCCCCTCTGATTAGATTACCCTGTACTACCTCCCTCCAAACTCCTTGATATCCTTCCTTTTCCCTTCCCCCCTTCCATCCCCCTTTCCTACATCCCCCAACAACCTAGACAAGGTTCCCCATGATCGTGTAAAAATTCATACCTGATGAGGTAATTGTTAGGTTAGCCATCTATTATACTGTTTCTGCTTGTATTCTAGCTTCTAAATGAGAGAAATCATTCGGCCCTTGAGTCTCTGAGATTGGGATACTTCACTTAGCATACTTTTTTCCATCTCCATCCATTTGGCTGCAAATGCCATAATATCATTTTCTCTGATACCTGAGTAGTATTCCATTGTATATATGTACCAAAGTTTTTGAATACACTCATCAAGTGAGGGGCATCTGGGTTGGTTCCATAATTTTAGCTATAGTAAATTGAGCTGTTATAAATATTGAAGAAGTTGTATCTCTATACTATGCAGGAGTGGGATAGCTGGGTCCAAAGGTGGTTCCAACCCTAATTTTTTTGAGGAGTCTCTACTCTGCTTTCCAGAGTGGCTACACCAGTTTGCAGTCCCACCAGCAGTGGAACAGTGTTCCTCTTTCCCCTCAGCCCCTCCAGCATCTGTCATTGATCGTATTCTTTATTTTTGCCACTCTAACTGAGGTGAGGTGGAATCTCAGTGAAGTTTTGATTTGCATTTCTCTGATTGCTAGATGTAGAGCATTTTCTCATATGTTTATGGGCTTTTTGGACTTCCTCTGTTAAGAAGTTTCTTTTTAGTTCCATAGCCCATTTATTAATTGGATTATTTGTGAATTTGGTGTTTATTTTTTTGAGTTCTTTGTATATTCTGGATATTAGCCCTCTGTCCGAGGCATAGCAGGCAAAAATTTTCTCCCATTCTGTAGGTTCTCTCTTGAGGCTAAAAGAAGGGTATATTTGCAGCTAGTCAAAATAGCTTTAAAATCAGTGTAGTCCAATCCTTTGGCTACTCTACCACTCAGTCTTTTTTTTTTTTTTTGTTTTGTTTTTTGTTTTGGGAGGGACAGGGGCTGGAGTGGTGTCTCAGCGGTTTTGGCACTTGCCTGGCAAGCACGAGGACCTGGGTTCAAACACACAACTAAGTGTTGGAGCAACAAAGGCCATGTGAAAAACTAAATAAAGTTGTTTCTCTCTTTCTCTGTCTCTCTCACTGTCCCTCCCTCTTTAAAAAAAAAAAAAGAGGGAGGGACAGTGAGAAACAAAGAATCAATTTTATTTAGTTTTTCATGTGGGCTTTCGTTGCTCCTATACTTTGTTATGTACATGGTGCTGGGGTTCGAACCTGCATCCATGTGCATGCCATGCAAGCGCTGTATCCGCTGAGCCACCACTCCAGCCCCTACTCAGTCCTTTTACATGTATTGAATTACCATTTGGGAACAAAACAGCTGTATGCCTTTGATAACAACATATGAAATAATTCTCATTCTCTTCCCGTAGTGAGAAGACGCAGTCCTGACACTCATGTCCACCTCTAGGTTACAGTCACAGCATCCTTCTCCAGAAGGGAGTTGTATAGTTTGCAAAGCAAGCAAACAAGCAAGCACCCCTTCCAGTCCTCCCTAGAATGAAGATCTGACTCACTGTCCATTTCCCATAGAGAGGAGAGGACCCCATTTTGAACAGGTTCTGAAAAATAGTTTCATTATGCCTCAGTGATTATTCCACTTGTGTAATGCTGTTTATCAAACTTTTGTTTATTCAACCTTGAGACCTTGTCAAAGAAAGTATACTCTTCTTCACTGGCGCCTGTCCTGATGAAGCCCCCATCTGCTAACTGACCCCGTATAGCTCTTCCAAGTAGCTACTCCAGCGTATCTAGGAATGAAAGGAAATTGATCATTCAGGATCTTTGTTCTGTGCCTCTCTCAGCTGCCCCTCACATGCTCCTCCACACTGCTTTGGCAGCCTCTGACCCTGTTTTCCTCAACTAACCTTTGCCTCATTTAATCAGCTGCTCTTTTTTTTAATCACTTGTTTGGTTCAACGCTTTGTTCTAGTACTCACCTTAGCACTTCTCTATGAATGATGTGGTTCTTTCTTGGTTTATGTAACCTGTGATCTCTCAACTATAACCTCCTGTTGGGGCCAGCCCAGGCCTTATCCAGCTGAACCTGCAGCTTGCAGGATTGGACATTGACAACATCTATATGCAGTTGTACCCTGACATTCTTTTTTTTTTCAATCCCCATCAAGATTCCAATGTCATTCTTTATATTCTTTATAGATATAGAAAAAGCAATTCTCAAATTCATTAGGAACAATAAAAAACCCAGAATAGCCAAAACACTGCTAAGCAAGAAAGATGACAGGTGGCTTTGCAATACCAGATCTAAAATTATACTATAGAGCTGTAGTATTAAAAACAGCATGGTACTGGTATCAAAATAGGAATGAAGACCAACGGAATAGAATAGAAGACTCTGAGACAAACCCACAAATCTTTAAACATCTGATCTCTGACAAAGGGGGTCAAAATACAACATGGAGGAGAGACAGCCTACCCAACAAATGGTGCTGGACAAACTGGACAGCCACTTGCAGAAAATTGAAATTAGATCCTTATCTCTTACCTTGCACAAAAATCAAATCTAAATGGATCAAGGAATTAGAAATTAAGCCAGCTGCCATACAAATGCCAGAAGAAAAATTAGGATCAACACTCCAGCATATTGGAGTTGGCAATGACTTCCTCTACAAGACTCTTAAAGTGAAAGAATTACAGTCAAAAATCAATGAGTGGGATTCCATTAAACTAAAAAGTTTCTGTACAGCCAATGAAATAGTCAAAACAGTCAAGAAACATCCTACTGAATGGGAGAGAATCATGGCCTGTGATCCCTCTGACAGGGGACTAATATCCAAAATTTACGTAGAACTCAAAAAACTCAATAATAAAAACACAATCCAATCAATAAGTGGGCTAGAGAGCTAAACAGAAACTTCTCGACAGAGGATATTGAGCAAGCCGATGAATACATGAGAAAGTGTTCTAAATCACTAGCAATCAGAGAAATGCAAATCAAAACTACCTTAAGATTTCACCTCACTCCAGTCAGACTGGCAAAGATGAAGAAGACGAATTATAACAAATGCTGGAGGGGTTGTGGGGAGTTAGGGACACTAGCACACTGTTGGTGGAATTGCAGATTGGTACAGCCACTCTGGAAAGCAGTGTGGAAACTTCTTAAAAAGTTAGGGTTGGATCCACCATATGATCCAGCTATCCCTCCCTCTTCTGTGTATTTTCCCAGAGGAGTTAGAATCAGCACATTACAGTGATGCAGCAAAATCTATGTTCATAGCAGCTCAATTTACAATAGCTAAATTAAGGAACCAACCAAGATGCTCCTCACTAGATGAATGGATCCAAAAGCTCTGGTATATATGTACCATGGAGTTCTACTCAGCTATTAGAAACAATGATAGTGCATCCATTGAAGGTAAATGGATGGCAATGGAAGAAATCATGCTGAGCGAAGTTAGCCAAACCCAGAGAGTCAAGGGCCAAATGTTTTCCCTCATTTGTGGTGGCTGGAGCTGAACTCAGGCTTGGGGAAAGGTAGATAAACTCATGGATTAGAATCATAGGACGAAAATGCAATTTGTTAATATATATGAGACACAGCTGCAAGATATTGCATAAGATATTTGAACAAGGGGCTGGAGCAGTGGCTCAGCGGTTATGGTGCTTGCCTTTCATGTGCAAGTGCATGAGTTCAAACCCCAGCACCACATATACAACAAAGTCTCAGAGCAACAAGAGCCACATGAAAAACTAAATAAAAATGGTTTCTCTCTCTCTCTCTCTCTCACTGTCCTTCTCTCTTAAAAAAAGATATTTGAACAAGCTATACTGCATGCCTTTACAAAAATAAATGCTTAATCCTATTGTCAATATAGGTCAAAGAATAACAGGGATGATAGGAAAGGAGAAGGGGAAAGGTTGGAACCAAGATAAAGCAAAGTACACTCCAAGCATTTATAAGTATGTCACTGTATATACTATAGTCATGTATATAAAAATGTTCCTCATAGGTATAAAAATTATGACACTGTACTTACACTATACTTGGTTTTGTGTTTTTTCTTTCTTTCTTTCTCTCTCTCTTTTTTTTTTTTTTTGTTAAATATAGGTCACAGAATCGAGACAAGGGATTGGGAAATGGGAGGAGGGAGGTAGGGGTGTGGCGGGGTGGGAATATTGACCAAATTATATTGCTGTATTGTGTGGATCTAGGAATATGTGATAACAGATCCCATCATTATGTACAACTATAATGCACTAATACAAAATTTAAAAAATAATTAGAAAGAGAGGGGGAGAGAGAAAGCATCAGTTTTAGTTTTTCATGTGGCTTTTGTTGCTCCAGCACTTCGTTGTGTACGTGGTGGTGGGGTTTGAACTCGGGTCTTCATGCATGCCAGGCAAGTACTGTAACTGCTGAGCCACTGCTCCAGCCTGGTACCCTAACATTCTTGCCCCACATTCTCCCCTGTGTTTTCCATGCTGATTCTACACAAATGCTTAACTCTAATCTCTATTGCAGTCATGTTTGTAGTAATCGTCTGGAACCATTGACTCATGAATTCTTTCCCTGTGGCAACTTGTTAATCTTACTATCCTTTGACCCACTGGAGCTAGGTTTGTTCATTCAGGGTCAGTGGAATGAATCAATTTGCAGTTATAATCACTTAATCCTAAGTGACATAAATTAGTAGCTGCATCTTTATAATTCTACAAGATTTCCTGAACATATTCCTTCCCATTTCTTGTAATGAATGAACAAATCCCAATGTGTGGGCTTTTCTTCTGAGGCTTAATATCTTGGGTATGGAAGGGACATGGATTTGAGAAAATATATGACCACATTTTCAAGGCACAGATGCTTCTTTTTAAATTTTTGAGGTCAATGTGTTGGCAAAGGCAAGAATGAATAGACTTCTCTAATCTCTGCTAATATTACTTATTTATCAGACTTTTATTTGTTTACCAGGATCTTATTATAAGAATCAATGCTTTCTTTTTAAAATTTGGTTCCCAATAAGGTGTATAAGATATATATCACACTACATTCTTTATACTACAGGGAGGATAAAAAAACATTAACTAATGGCAGCTCTAGAGGCAGGTCAATGTAGATGATAAGGACATTCAAAACTAAGCAAATAAAAAGGCAGTTATTAACTCTAGAGAAAATAAAATATTGTGCAGAGAATGGAAAATAATTACTTATGTAGTTATCATAATATAACACTGAGTATCCATCTGTCCAGATTTCAGCATGGCTATATTAGAAGGGATGGGGTAGGAGTGATGGTGAAACAGATTAAAATCTCATTCTCCAAAGCGAGAACCAATAGAAAATAATACCCAAATAAAAACAAGCAACAGAGCCTGTTAGTTAGATATATGAAGATAAATACCAAACGAAGCAGTGAGAAGAATACAAAGTGGAGTCTTATGGAGAGAGAGGGGAAGCTTCCTTATAGAACTACAGATGTGTCTCTAACAACAAAGACACATTCAGGGAAATGTGTCAGTGAGAGGTTTCATCATTGTGGGAGATCAAAGAGGGTCCTTCCATAAACTAAGATGGCTATGGCATCACTAGGTGATGTAATGCTATGAGCCCACTGTTAGACCTGTGATCCATTGTTGGTGGAAATGTAATACCAACATGACTGTATTTGACTGTCTGCATGCTCATATGATGTTTATACAAATGAAAACACAATTTAAAGAAGAATGAGAAAAGTGGCGGGAACCGTTTCCACCATGCTGATTGACAAGGTCCAGGCATGGGAAAAGGCTTGGCAAGGCTATCATTCCAGGAAATTGCCACTGTTATCTCTCCTAGGAATCAGATGTTTTCTTATAATGATCTTACTTATAACTATGCATTTGAAGATCAGATTTCCAGAAAAATTTGTTATTGATGATAATAATTGTTGTAAAAGTGATAATACTTCATTAGGTCTGCAGAGTCTGGGAGAAATGCCTCAGAAAAATGTATTAATGCCGCACTAAAAAGCCCAGATAACCAGAAATCCAACTTTGAAAAGTTCTTAAGAAAATTACATTTATGGGAATTACTCTCACCCATGTTGATCACATTTAGTCCTGTTAATGTTTTACAATGTTTTACCAGTTAAGCAATCAAAGACATATAATAGATTTGTTATTCCTACGGTACAGGGACCACCGTATGTAGTCTATAATATTGGAGGACATTTGTAGTATCCACCTAGAGGAGCCCAAGTAAATAATTATTAAGGTGCTGTGTTAGGTGCTAAGAACATAGAGACAAGACAGCCTTTGTTCTCTAATTCTGTTATAGGTCAGACTTACTCTGATGCAAGCGAAAGCAACTTGGGGTTTTGAACGCCTCAAGAACTTTTCCTCTCGTTTCTTTCTTATTAACAAACAACAACAAACTAAATTGACCTTAATTCCTGAAACTCCAGAAGTGTTGCAAAGAGAGGAAACTTTGCCAAGGCCAGTAATAAGCTTTCAAAATGAAATACACTATGGGCTAACTGGGAATTTACTAAATTTAATTCTTATTATATACTTACTGCAAAAGCCTTGAATTGGGCTAACATGACAGAGAGTGACCCAGTTATCCTTGGAATGGCTTCAGTATACAGGCTGGGGTGGTGTAGTTACTTGGCGACCCTGGGTGGTTGATTTCTCCTAGATTTATAATTCCAGTATGAAAAATTAAATTCTGTATACTTTGGGCCCAGTTTGGGTCAAGAAAGCCATAATTTCTTCTCTTACATGAATTTGATTAAGGGAAAAAATACAGGACAAACAGGTGGAAAAACATTTACATCAGTGTTGTTTGGGGGGCTTCAGGCTCTTGGCTCTGCTTTGTCCTGCAGCTACAGCAGTTATCACACAGCGGTCCAGCGCCTGTGTCTGGAGCTGACCGGCCAGGTTGCAATCCAACTCTCCTTTTGCTCAATTCCTCATCTGTAGTAGATGGTTTGGTGAGAACATGTTTACAGTGGAAGGAATTAGGTGTTTTTAAATAGCATTTGCATCAAGTTTCCTGAGTAAGCTGCCCTCTCTTCACTGTAGGAGTATGGGGTCCCAAGGACCTGCTGCAGTCTCTTCTGGCAGGACAGTGGATCCACTGGCATAGCTCTGCTCCTGGCAACCCTCTTCTAGGCTCCAGGAAGCCCACCTCCCCCTGCAGAGCCCACCCTGCCCATCCCTGCTGCAGAGTGCTGAGTGCATGCATGGGATGTACACACGCTATTCCAGGCCTGCTTTCTCATGGACCTGTCTTTCCCCGATGAAAATCTGTAGTCTCATGACACTTCAACGTAACACTTGTAAACCTCCTGGGTAAGGTTGCTTCTGAGATGACTCACTTACATTTGAGTGACGTTACGTCTACCCTTATTCCCAGATTTTGAGCTCATTTCCTAACCCAGAGCCAACAGTTGCTTTTTGCATCAACTATCTGGACGGGAGCTGCAGGCGTAACTCTGATGTGAGGGTTAGGCGACCCGGGCTCCACTGCAGGGGTACTGGGTTGTATGTGATCCCCTTTATCTGGCACAAGACATCGAAAGAGGCTTCTAGTAATATTTGTACCCCACTTGTGAGAAAATTCAACCTAGTAGATGTTTATAGTTATAAATATTCTTATCCCAACCAAATGTGATAAGACATTTGTAAGTGAAGTGGAAATGTGTGATTGTGACGGTTTGCAGGAGAAGGGAGAGAGGAAGGGAAGATCTTATGGTTGAGGTAAACCCACTTAATTGCTGGTGATTATTTATTTATTCAGGTAACTTTAGAACTTTGTGCTTATCTTGCTTTATTTGCATTGGCCAAAATAAAGTTTTAAAAATTAGTTGTCACTAGGAATGCATTTTCCCAGAGCCAGAAAAGTTTGAAATACAGTACAAGAGAAGGCATAAAATAAGTGCGTTAATTAGCAGTGTAGAATTGTCATATGTGAAGATTTTGTTGAAAACCAACTTTGCCTTTTAATTCTGTATGGTCCTGACACAAGTTGATATTTAATATTAATGTTTAATATTAGCAAATGACATCTCAAGTTCATACAGAGAGTGAGTACAAATCTTCCTCAGCTTTACAGTTAAGAAACTTTTTTTTTTTTTTTTTTAAGAAAGAGGAACAGTGAGAGAGAGAGAGAGAGAATCAACTTTATTTAGTTTTTAATGTGGTTTTCATTGCTATGACACTTTGTTGTGTTTGTGGTGCTGGGGTTGAACCTGTGTCCTTGCGCATGCCAGGCAAGTGCCGTAACTGCTGAGCCACCTCTCCAACCCAAGATATTAAATTTTTAATCAACTGATGCATGGTAGTGTTTGGTTAACAAAGTGGCCATTTTGTGATGACATTTTGGTTTTCTGTGAGGAGAATTAATCTTTTATTGAAGCTTTGGAAAATTTAAAGAATTACTCAATGGAAAAATAAGCAAGACTGGACTCTTCAGTTTACAAAGGAGAAAAGCATCAATTAACATGAAATTGAAACTTCCTTGGTGATTAAAGAAATGCCAAGTCAAACAAGAATGACTTTGCAATGACCAAGTATCTTTCTTGCTTTGTTTTGTTTTTAATGCAAGTGTCCAGAGCTGGCAAGGCTTCCAGGGCCTGGGTGCTCCCTCACACAGTGCCGCTGGGGTTGCCTCAGCTGCCTCAGGAGAGGCTCTTGGTGCACCCCTGTGGACACCTCCTGTGCTTTTGGTTAAGCAATAAAAGGTTTTGGTTCTGAGTCGCTGGTGGGTGCCTTTGGTTTGAAAAGAAATGAAAAGGAAAGAAAAAGAGTTCGAAAGAAGTGATCTGAAGCTTTCCTTATGTTTGTTTGTCTGTGGTGCTGGGGACTGAACCCAGGGCCTCACAATTGCTAGCAAAGGGGCCAGCCCTCCTTGATTTGTTGTTTTAAAGAACTCTGGGGTCAGCATTCAGCTTAAATGAAGCTGATATTCAGTCTTTCATTTAAAGGCCTGTTTGCTGTCTCTATTGGATCCTATTTCCCCCACGAAAACTTCTCAGTTGACTGAAGCCCTTTGTGCTCCAACCCTTGCCAATTAAAATGCTTAGCCCCTCTGTGGGCTTCCTTCCGTCCCCCGCCTTTTTTTTTTTTTTTTTTTTTTTTTAAGAGAGAGAGAGGGACAGTGAGAAAGAATCAATTTTATTTAGTTTTTCATTTGGATTTCATTGTTCTGACACTTAGTTGTGCATGTGGTGCTGGGGTTTGAACCCAGGTCTTCACTCATGCCAGGCAAGCACCATAACTGCTGAGCTACAGTGCCAGCCCATGGGCTTACTTTCTTTTCATTTCATTTTATTTTTTGGTACTGGAGATTGAACTCAGGGGTGCTTAACCACTGAGCCACATACCCAGCCCTTTTTATTTTTTATTTTGAGACAGGATCTCACTAAGTTGCTTAGGGCCTCACTAAGTTGATGTGACTGGCTTTGATCTCGCGATCTTCCTGACAGCCTCCTGAGTTGCTGGGATCAGAGTCATGTAACCACCACACCCGCCTGTGTGCTTCCTTTCTTGTTGACATGATTTTCCCAAGGATAATATGAAACTAATCAATCTCTTTGAGAAACCTAAAATGTCCACAAATTGGCTTCTCTCAGACCTGATCTTTCCATTTGCTTCTGCATCTCTTTTCTTTACAATCCTAAGACTCTTCGAGGAAGACAGGAAAGAAGCCACTGACCCCCTTTCTGGGTCCTTTCTCTTTCTTATGTCTGAAGAGTTGTGAGTTGATAAAATGAATGACTACTATTTCATAATGACCTGTGATCCTTTTTTTTTTTTTTTAAGAGAGAGGAAGCATAAGAGAAGCTGAGGGTGGGGGTGGTGATGGGGGATAAAAACCGAAAAAAAAAAAAAGACTGAAAAAAAAAAAGAATCAACTTCACTTAGTTTCTCCTCTGGTTGTTATTGTTCTGACCCTTAGTTGTGTATGTGGTGCTGGGGTTTGAACCTGGGTCCTCATGCATGCCAGGCAAGCACCTTAACTGCGGAGCCATCACTCCTGCCACTGTATTTTCTTCTTTTTCAACCTTTTTTTTTTTTTAATAGAAAGGAAAAGGGAGAGAGAGAGAGAGAGAGAGTCAATTTTATTTAGTTTTTCATCTGGTTATCTTTGCTCCAACACTTCGTTGTATATGTGGTGCTGGGGTTTGAACCGGGATCCTTGCACATCCCAGGCAAGTGCCATAACTGCCTAGCCATCACTCTAGGCCCCCTGTGTTTCTTCTTTTGGGAAATATTTTAATTCTTTTGTACATTTATTTATTTATTTATTTTTTAAAGAGAGAAACAACTTTATTGAGTTTTTCACATGGCCTTAGTTGCTCCAACACTCAGTTGTGTACGTGGTGCTGGGGTTTGAACCCGGGTCCTCGTGCTTTCCACACAAGCAACGAAACCGCTGAGCCACCGCTCCAGCCCCTTTTGTACATTTATTGATTGGATTTTTTGCTAAGCCTTTTGAGTTCTTTATATATTCTGGATATTAATTCCCTATCAGAGGAGTAGTTGGCAAAGATTTTTCTCCCATTCTATAAGCTCTCTCTTCATACTCTTAATCATTTCCTTAGCTGTGCAGAATTTTTTTAGTGTTATGCTGTCCCAATTATTGATTCATAGTTTTATTTCTTGAGCTTTAGGGATCTAGCAAAGAAAGTCATTGCCTGCACCAAAACGTTGGAGTATTGACCCTACGTTTTCTTCTAGCAGTTGTAAAGTTTCTGGACTAATTCCTAACTCTTTGATCCACTTTGATTTGACTTTTATGCAGTGTAAGAAACAGAGATCTAGTTTCATTCTTCTACATATGGATATTCAGTTTTCCTAGGACCATTTGTTTAAAAAGCTATCTTTTCTCTAACATATATATTTTAGGCAACTTTGGAAAGCATCAAATAACTGTAACTATGTGGGTTTGTCTCTGGGTTTTCTATTCTATTCTAAAGGTCTTCATGTTTATTTTGATGCCCATACCGTGCTGATCTTATTTCTATAGTTCTGTGATATAGTTTGGGATCAGGTATTGTGATGTCTCCAGTATCACTCTTCCTGCTCAAGATTAATTTTATTCTTCCAAATGAATTTTAGAACTGTTTTTATCTAGTTCTGTGAAAAATGTCATGGATATTTTGATGGAGTTTGCATTAAATCTGTTTAATGCTTTTGGTAGTATGGCCATTTTAACAATATTCATTTTGCCTATTCAAGGATGGGATTTTTTTTTCATCTTCTAGGTCTTGCTCAATTTTTTCTTTAGTGTTCCAAAGTTTTCATTTTAGAGGTCTTTTACCTCCTTAGTTAGATTAACTCCCAATTTTTGTGTGTGTGTGCGTGTGTGTGTGCACGCACACGTGTGTGTGCTTTGGTAGTGGGGATTGAACCCAGGGAAACTTTACTACTGAGCCACAACCCCAGCTTGTTTTTTATAGATTATTTTGAGACAGGGTCTTGCAAAGTTGGTCAGGGACTTGCCATGTTGCTGAGGCTGGCTTTGAACTTGAGATCCTCCTGCCTTACCCTACCAAGTCACTGGGATTACAGGAAATCCCCACCTGAGAATTTTTTTGATGCTATTATGAATAGGATAATTTTCCTAAATTCTCAGCAGAATCACTGTTGAAGTATTAAGAAAGCTATTGCTTTATGAATGTTGATCTCATATGCTTGAAATTGCTGAAGTTAAAATTATCCTTTCCTGACGTGCTACACATTGAAGGTAGTCAACTTGATTTGGACTTCAGAGAAGTTGGCAAAATCCTTTGTGTCCTTCATGCACCACTCAGAAAGTTCACTGGGACACATCATGCTAACTGCAAACTAGAAAAATCTGTCAGATTGATGCTAAAGATTCTTCAAGTTCAAATCTAGAAATTTTCTCCACTGTCTGTCCTCCAAGTTCATAGTTTGTTCCAGTATTGCTCTTTATTTTCATCTGTCACCATAGAATTGCCTGTTCTATTATAATACCTGGTTGCTCCAATCCTATAGAGGCATAAACCTGGAAGGAGCCCATCTGTAAGGAAAGAGATGAAAATGAAGGAAAGAAGAGAGAGTGTGGCAGCTCAACAGTAACATAGATTTATTTGGGAGAAGCCTGCGGAGGGAGGCCAATGGAGTTTGGGACCCACCTACCACTTACAGCCTGGGGTAGATACAGGGGGGATGGAGCCAAGGTGGGAGTTTTCTGGATAAACTGGGTTTTTTTCAGTAGGTGGAGATTAAACTGAGTTTCTCAGTCGGGTGGGGATCTCCTGTTCAGACAGTAGGTTCTGATGAGGGCCCAGAATAGGGGATTTGTTGACTGGCTGAGTGGCTTGGGGTAATTTTCCATATCTCTCACCATCTACCTTACCATAGCCTGAAATGTAACTGGACTGACCTGTTCTCAGAACTCAGACTGTTCTGTGGCTTAGGAGGCAATCCAACTACCAGACTGTAAAACTTCTTGGGGAAATTTCAGGCCAGAGATTGTTGAGATTCAGAAAATGATATACCAAAGTGAAGGCTTCAGAAGTTTCTCCTCCCCTTCCTCCTGACCTCCTGTCCCTCACTCTGCTGCCCCCATCTTTCCCCAAGGCAAGTCATAGAAACCAGAACCCCTTTTTCCCAAAGCCAGCCATAAAACCTAAAAAATAGTATTGACTTCCCCTGCTTTCTGTGGAAGAGTTAGCCATAAAGAAATTAAGGCTCTTATTCTAGAGAGGTCCTGCCCCGTACACCAGAGTAAGGAATGCTACGACCAAGAAACCAAAGAGAATATGAACAACAGGCCTTGCTGGGTTTCCTCCTCGGTCTCTGTTCATCAGCTCAGACTCTTTTTCTCAAATTGTATTTATACATGGCCATCCTGGCTCCATGAAGCCCAATCATAAAAATAGACAATTTATCTGGGGCTTTGGATCTGCAGTCTGAAGGCTCCTGGGTCACATAAAATTATGATCAATACATTTGTTGTTTTCCTTCTGTTAATCTGTCTTTTGTTATGGGGTGTCAACCACAACTCTTTGTGATTTGTAGAAAAAGGATTACCTTTTCTGCCCTGTAAGAGCTGAGAGTCATTTGGTAACTCATTAAAAGTTGTTTTGTTTTGTTTTTTTTAACCACATAAAATAAGCACACTCATTAGATGAGTATTTTTATTTTCAGAAGCTTATCCTAAGGCAATAATAAAATAACCACTTGAACATTTAACTACCTTGCAGTGCTATGGATAATTGCTAAAAATTGAAAATAATCTCCCAGCAAAGAGTAAATAAAATGTGGCACATTTGCACAATAAAAGCAATGTGATCTAAATATGACATGAAAGATACTAAGTAAATATTAAGAGAAAAATACTTAGATGTATATTAAGAGAAAAAAGCATATGAACACTGTGACCCATTTAAAAGAATATACATGCAAGGAGAGAAATCTGCATGTATGGTCACAAAAATATTGGTAATGACTGTTAGGTCGATGGTGGCTAGGGGCAGGGCCTCAGGCAGCTTGCTGGCAAAAACAACAACCAATCCAATGGCATCTCCCAAACACCCGATTATTGATGGGTCCACCAGCCATTCTCTGAGAGGCCATCCCCATCAACTGCCTTCCTTTCCCCAAGCTATAAAAGCAGCTGTCCAGCTGAGGTCAAGAGTGCCATTTTCCCTGCATGCCATTTCCCCTGTTTGCCCGTCACTTTCCCTGCCCGCCCTCACTATAGCAGCACAGGTGAATTTGACCCTGGAGCCTCAGATCCCAATAAATAACACCCGTGCCTGAATTTACACCTGCAGTTTCTGATTTTTACGGTGACTATCTCTGAGTGGGAGAATTACATTCATTTCATTTCCTCTTCTTTTGTTATTCATGTGTTCTGATGTCTTACAATGCATATATATTAACTAACGTAACGGGAAAGACATAAAAGGGGCTCTGTGTGTGTGTTTTGCTTGCTTATTTTATTTAGCATGGGCAAAGCAAGTCAAGACATGGGTGAGAGGGAAAGGTGTTTAAACTGTTATCCGAGGGGACAGGTTCGAGGGTGGCTGATTTAAGGGGTTTGCAGTGTTGGATGTCTACAAAGAGAGCATGTATCTGTTGGAGTCTGGATGGGGGAATGGACAAGAGAGATTTTTATTTTCTTCAGGTTGTGAGGAGAGAGGATACTAATATGTTGATATAGAGTTAATTTTTGGTCCTCTGAGGCTAACAGGGTTGCTGGCTCCAGGCACTTTTAGGCAAGGTGCTCAGCCTTGAATTATTGTTCTATTTGTTTTGAGAGATAAGCCCTGGGGGAATTTCCAAAGATTTGGCATAGGAGTCCCAGGGCTTATGTTTTGGGTTGCTGTGAAATAGAGAAAGAATGGCCATTGTGGGTCTGGAAGGCCCAAAGCAGGGGCCAGCAAAAGGGCCTGTTTTAACTTTTGAAAGCCAGTTTTGATGGGAAGAGAAGCCTCAAGGGGTTCTGAAAAGTCACCATGGGAAGCAGAGTAAAGGGGCTTAGCAAAGAGGCCAGAGTTAGGAACCCAGAGGTGGAAATAAACTGCCAGGCCCAGAAAGGAGAAAAGATCATATTTGGTATTGGGAACTGGGAGGTCCTGAATGGGTTGTTTACCTGCAGTGAAAATGGCTTGGAATTGAGGAGTGAGGGTGAGTCTTAAATAGGTAACTTGGGTTTGAGCAATCTGAGCTTTCTGAGGGGAGACGCAGTAGCCTAACTCATTCAGAAAGTTTAAGAGGGTGGTGTGTCTGATAGGCAGGTGGTGGGAGGGACTACAGAGAAGCAAGTCATTCACATGCTATAGAAGGAGGCTAGGGAGAGATTAAGTTTAGTTAGGTCATGAGATAAGGCTTGGCTGAACAAATGGGGGCTGTCACTAAAACCCTGAAGAAGGACTGTCCAGATCAGCTGAGTTGAGAAATGGGTACTGGGGCCTGTCCACGTGAAGGCAAATAAATCTTTAGGAGAGGGATCTAATGGGATGGTGAAGGAGGTGTCTTTGAGGTTGAGAACTGAGAAGTGAGTTGTAGTAGAGGGAATATGAGAGAGCAGGATGTAGGGGTTTGGGACTGTGGGATGAATGGGAACAATAGCCTGATTAATGAAACAGGTCTTGGACTAGCTGGAAAGTACCATCAGGTTTTTTGACAACTAAGATTGGAGTCTTATGAGGGTGATGCCAGTGATGTGGATGTCGGGTTCGGGTCCTCTGGGAGTCGAAGAATGAAACTGAAGGACACCGATGCAAGTGTAGTAGACGGATTTTATTTGATAGAAAGTAAAGCATAAGGAAAAGAGCAGACTTCCCCCAGAGTGGGGGAAGGGGACAGAGCCAATGAGGCAGTGAGGTTTTCCCCTTTTATATGACATCCTCTCCTCGATTGGTCACTGCTTCCTTGCCCCTATACCTAGGACACAGGCTTGGGGAATTCTGGTCCAGTCTTTGGTCCATGCCTTAGGCACCAATAGAATGTGGTTCCTTGCTTAGCAGCAGGGAGTGTCTGCATCTGGGCCTACCTTGTCAGACCCTTATTAGCATTGGGGGATGTCTTTGCTCTCTCAGGAAAGATGACTATTAGTTAATTTTCTCCTTATCAATCCACATTGTTCTGCCTACACTGAACTGCCTAACATTTTCTGCCCCTTCTGTTTAGGGAAACTCAAACTGCTTTGGGGATATGGGTGACGACCAATTTAGTTACTTCCGACTGAAAAAGGGACATCATTGTAGGGCAAGCAGTTTTGGTTCTTCCCTTGATAATGTTTGGGTTGAATAAGGAGTCTGTGATAGAGGTCATCTGGAGTGCTTGTGGTTGGCTCCATTTTCTTTACAATCAGGAGTTCAACAGATTCTAAGTTGGAGTGGATCTGCTGAACTAAAACATCAAAAAATTAATGTCAAGGGACTGGAGTGGTGGCTCAGCGGTTACGGCACTTGCCTGGCATGTGCAAGTACGCGAGTTCAAACCCCAGCACCACGTACACAACGAAATCTCGGACCAACAAGAGCCATGTGAAAAACTAAATAAAAATTGATTCTCTCTGTCTCTCTCTCTCACTGTCCCCTCTTTCTTAAAAAAAAAAAGTTAATGTCAAGATGAAAATTAACATTGAATTTAAGAAAGGGAAAACCAGGTCTATTATTTGGCTCCTCAAAGAAACATGTATTGTAATTGAAAGTCTAGGGGTATACAGAAAAAGACATCTAATACAGTAAACTAAATAGCAGTAGCTAGGACCTCAAATAACAGAGTATAAGGATTAGTCATCATAGAGTGGAAGGGGATGTCTGCTTCATTAATTACCTTAAGGGCATTCGCCATTTGGTTTATCATGATGGAATCTTGAATGTTTGAAATTAAATTTCTCCCTTAAGGGGTAGGACACTCTTTGGACTATCAGGAATGCATGAGAAAACATCATCCCATCCCATTTACAACTTAACTGGAGAGTCAAGTTTCTAGTTACAGCCCTCCAGACACTCCTTGCACTGTCACAGTATTAGGAGGGGGATCCAGGGTAAGAGACAAGTACAAAGGCTAGCGCCAGTGTCCAAGAGGAAACTGACCTTTTAGCTCCCCATGGAGAAGCATATCTGGTAATAGGAGTCACAGAGCCATAAAAGCTGACCTTCTAAGCCCTGTCAGGCCTCTGTGGGAAACTTTGGACCCGAGGGCCTGGACCCCTGGGGACATTTATTCCTCCAGTGATTGCCTTGACAGATAGGATAGGACCTTAGTGGTGGTCACTTGGTGCTTGGCCTGTGGGCACTCCCACAGGTAATGTCTCTCTTTTTCACAATGGACATAAGTCCTTTTCATGGCTTGGTGTCCATTCCGTTTTTCTCCTATATTATCCTGGAAGCTTACTCCTTGTAGGGTCAGAGCCAGCCAGTGCCTCAGCTTTTTCCAGTCTCTATATTCCCTTTTTTTCCTCTCCTCTTGATCAGTATTACAAAAGACAGAGGTTGCAAGCTAGAAGATGTTATCTAAAGACTGATCACGGCCATGTGCCAGTTATTGTAATTTGCTCCAAGTGTCTGGGGCCATCTGAATGATAAATTTGTCCTTTGAAATTATGTGGCCCTCTATGGACTCAGGGTCCATGATGAAGTGTTTTCTCAATGTTTCCCTGAGTTTCTCCAGAAAGGATGTAGGGTTTTCCTGAGTCTATGTAAGTATTTAGTTAACACATAGACTTGTATCTCAAACATGAATCAAGCAAACATTAAGAGAGCTCCTTTTTAAATTAGACTCTCCTTATTATTCTACAAAATACAAAAATACAGTTAAATTTTTATTGAGTGTAAAGTCAGGTTACTCTAATCCAATTACAAGATATTAAATGACATAAATAAATACATACTTAAATTTGTTGTTTCCATATAAACCTGAAGGAGACCATTGTTACAAACAACTTTAGTTTGGAAATATCAGCTTGATAAGATGTTGCCCTAAATTTTATACTTTAAAGAATTTATATACTTGGAAGACATGAATAAATCTAATACACAACAAAGCCAGTATTAATTATATAGATGTCCTTATATTAACTAAATTTAATAAAATTTATTAAATTTTGAATAAAAATTTAGGATCTATAGTGTATTATAACAATAATCTTAACCCTGCACAGGTGTTGCAAAAGCTTTAAAATTTCTAAATGTAGGAAAATGTTGACGATCAGAGATAGACTTATTATCAGGTGTATAACAATGAAACATTTATGTAGTTAAAGCAAACAGATATAACCCAAGTTTTGAAATACAATGTGTAAAAGAGAGCGTGCTGGTTACCTTGTCTGTAACCTTAGGTAAATTCTTATTTTGTAAACTTACATAACATTTAAATAAGGCTCAGATAAACATCTAGTTCTTAAATACGTATTTCAAAGTGTCAGCTACATTGCAATAAGCAATCAAGCCTAGCACCTGATAAGAGCAGATCATGTTCCAAGAAACCCTTGTTATTTCAATACATAGAATTAGATTCTGATTCAAAACAGTACATTACTGTTTGAACTTAAGTGAAACCTTAAATAACTTTAAATTGTGCCAATTATATTCAACCTAACAACACACAAGCTTTTGAGATTTACCTTCCACAAACCTTCTGCGATTTACTTAGACATTATATTTCTTCATCCAGAAATATTTTTTAAAATATTATATTTAAGACATTTTTTTAAAGAGAGAGGGACAGTGAGAGAGAGAGAGAGTCAGAGTAAGGGAGAAACAACTTTATTTAGTTTTTCACATGGCCTTAGTTGCTCCAACACTTAGATGTGTACATGGTGCTGGGGTTTGAACCCGGGTCCTCATGCTTGCCAGGCAAGCGCCGAAACCGCTGAACCACCGCTCCAGCCCCAGAAACATTTTTTTTTTTAACCCAGGAACATTTCTTTCATTCCAATTTCCATATCAAAGTATATGTCCAGGGGCTGGAGCAGTGACTCAGCGGTTACGGCGCCTGCCTGGCAGGCTCAGGTATGCAGGTTGAAACCCCAGCACCACATACACAACAAAGTGTTGTAGGAATAAACATCACATGAAAAACTAAAAAAAAAAAAAAAAAAAAAAAAAGTATATGTCCATGCCTATATCCTTTTATATTTCTTTCCTGCTTGTTGACCCTTTCTTAAATCTGCACTCTGATGCAATCATTATGAAACTTCCGATATTCCCAATTACTTTAAGATGAGAAATACTATGGTTCATACTATTTAAGTCAAAACAGTTAGAAAATACAAAATGAAATTGCCAAAAGGAAACAGTACCACTGACCAGACAGATTTATAAATGTAACCCATTAATGATAAAGCCTCTATGCATTTAAAGCAAATGTAAGCCAGCTTTAAAATGAACAATGTTTAAAAGATAGCACTTGGTTAATTTGCCTGCCTTAGTTAGCTTGCCTGCTTTAAAATATGTGATACAGACACAGGAAATCACCTTGATAAGTATACCAATGTTTTAAGAAACCTTAAAGAATTAGACTTTGCCCTATCAGTATCTTTTCCAGTTGCTGATTTTTCCCAGATGATGATTTTTACTAAATTTGCATTTAGAAACAATCCTAAAATTTTTTGAATCTAATTATTTCATCTAATAAAATTAAATATTTGTGTCATCTATAGTACTTTAATTGATACACAGCTGAAACCTTTTGTACTCTTTATATATAGAATTATACCTGTTAGAATTTTAAGTCTTAATAACCTTGGTTTCTTTTAGTGAAGACCCAGATCAAAGCAATCTTAAATTATCTTTTTAGTTTCCAATCTATAAAAGCACATTTAATAAACCCAAATGTATATTACCTTATAAACTTATAAAAACACACTTAATAAACCCAAATGTCACCTTATAGAAACTAAGTCAAGATTTCTTGAATTTACTTAGCAGTTAATGTTTTAGCATTTTGACTTTGTAAATTCATCAGATGTCTCCTCTAATAAACACATTTATAGAGATTAACCCATTTATATTAAATCTAATTTACTCATTTTTAATTGTTAACTTAGGTTATCCATGAACCAGGATATTAGACAAATATAAACCATCTTTTTTCCACTGAAGAAAAATCCTAGAAGTACTGAATGAAACACTCTAAACATTTATAGAAAACATTCTGGTGATTGACCACCTAGAAAAACATGTGAGCTAGTATTCTTAAACACATCTTTACTCTTATATCGAAATGATTTAGATTGAACCTCTTTTTAAACGCTTAAGTCACGTGAATTAAAAGTCATTTGGATCCATTTTCTTTTCTCTTTTTTTTAAATTTAATTTATGAGTGCTCATCTATAAGCCAATTTGGTACCATATTGAACACACATATAACATACATGTTCACAAACACAGGACAGGTGTGCACACACACACAAAAAAACCAACAGGAAACAGATTTTAGAGCCTTGGAATAATTGACCTTTTGAATAAAGACAGCAGTAAAAACCATAATTAAAAAAAACTCTAGGGGCTGTAGCGGTGGCTCAGCGGTTGCAGTGCTTACCTGGCATGCACCAGTACGCAGGTTCAAACCCTAGCACCCACGTACACAAGTAAGTCTCAGCAACGAAAGCCACATGAAAAATGAAATAAAATTGATTCTCTCTTCCCCTCTCTCTCTCTCTCCCTCCCCTGTCCCTCTCTCTAAAAAAACAAAAAACAAAAAACCC
Source organism: Aplodontia rufa (assembly GCA_004027875.1). Taxonomy (NCBI): domain Eukaryota; kingdom Metazoa; phylum Chordata; class Mammalia; order Rodentia; family Aplodontiidae; genus Aplodontia; species Aplodontia rufa. Next base: position 55,997 of record PVKS010004624.1, read on the forward strand.
CAAAAAACTCTAGATAAAACAAGACTGACTGAAAAATATCTTTAGGTGTACAAAATAGGTGAATTCACCAGTAAAACAGAGTTCAAGATCCAAAAAATGAAACAGCCATATTTATTCTAGTAAAGGAGCATCCACACATCTTTAGCACCAGAATTAGAGTTAGCCCAGGCATTGAAGGAATGAGAGCAGATGAAATCCTCAGGAAGTGTTTTTTTTTTTTTTTTTAAGAATAAAGAAAACCTATACGGAATCTTTCCAATTTCCTTTTGTGTGTGTGTGTCCAAATGAAGAGAAGAGAAAACTCCTTAGGAATTAGTGTTTCTTGATATTCTTGGGTCTGTCCTATCAGCTTTCTAAAGCTGAGTCCCTGTTACATTATCTCCAAAGTTCAAGAATGTAGGCCCCTTAACCATATCTTAAAGGCTAGGAACCTGGGGCAGCTGGCCTTTCCAGATCTTTTCCATCTATCTTTCCTGCCAGAATCTCAGCATGCAGGAAGAGAGTAAACATAGTCCTTTAGGTCTCATAGCCGCTTGAATTTATAAGTAGCATTTCAAGCCTTTTTTTCTCTCTGGTCTCAAACTGGTTTAGGCACTAGCTCATGTAGTTTGCATTTTAAAAGATGGCTATCAAGCAGATAACTAGCTGGTGTCTCCTTCCCTTTTACAAAGGACCTAAGCTGCAAAATGATAGAATGAGGTTTTTCTTGGGCATTTCTGGGTTATGCAGGCTGGTGGTGAACCTGGCATAACATGAAAACGAAGCTCCTGCCTGAATTAGTGGACCTCCTTTTTCAGGGGTTTCTGACAGTCAGCAATCCCATCTCTCCTTTCCCTAAATTCTGCTGGATTTATTGCTGCCTTACCAGCAAGGACATAAAGGTCTTTGTTTGCCACATGCCAAGGACCTAGGGAATCCAGACTTAGTGGCATTACTGGTATTCCCTCCGCCATTATAATATTTAATGCACCATGGTAGAAAAGCAGCCTAGAGTGGCCTGCAATTGAGGCCTTATTTAGCATGGAGGATCTAAGGGAGGATATTTGCCAACTAGTTGTACCTTTAAAATTTGCCTTACATGATTCTCCTTTCTCTAGTTTTCATACTCACAGGCCCATGATTTTATATTATGTTCCTCAATTTGAAGTGGCAAGTCTGTTAATGCTCTGGGTGAGATCCCTACTAGAGAAGACAAATGATTTGGCTTCTTGAACTAGGAGAGAAGAAAGGTGGTTTACTCTGAGAGAAAACTTTTTACTTCTGCCAAATGAGGTGGTTACTGAAGAAAAGGTGTTAAAGCTAAGGGAGCTCTATCATGGCAATCTCTCTCACCATGGGTCCCTGTTTAAGAGGTGGATATCAGGGACAGACAGAGTAGAAACATTTCTGAAGAGGGAGAGACTGCCCAGCTCATGCTCTGGGGACTAGTGGGTCACCTCTTTCCCAAAGACCTTAGATTAGACCAAGACTTCTCAGGATCCAAGATTCATTGAGTGAGGGTTCCCTCCACCATTGGGCCAAGCCTGTTAGAAGCAAAGAGAAACAGATAGTGGTCAATGCTGGTACCCCTGAGGGTTGTCGGGGCCAGACTCTGGACAAGAGACCTTCTTGCAGCACTGGAGAGTTGCTCCAGTCAGCTGCCTTCAGTTTTCTCAAGCCTTCCTCTGTCTCATGCACCAGCTTTGCTTGGGAGGAATGAGCTTTGGAAGAAGAGTTTGGCTCATACGGAGGTGCATAGTTCTGGGGTGTTCACTCAACACCGTCCAATCGACTGTTTACTTGTAGGATACCCCTAAGGGCTGTCAGGAGAGGAGATCCGGGGAGAAGCCTTTGAGACCCACCAGGGAGTGGCCCTGGCCAGAATCTCTCAGTTGCTTCACTCCTTCACTCAACTCCTGACTTCCAAAGTTAACCAGGATCAGAGGGCAACTGTCTACTAACGCCAGACACACTCCGAGCCCATCCAGAAAGAGGGAAAGATGTAGAGCTGTGCTTGCAGGGAGCTTACTTCGGTGGCGATCTTGTTCCCAATGGATCCCGAATGCGCCCCCATCTGATGCCGGTGATGTGGATGTCGGGTTCGTGTCCTCTTGGAGTCGAAGAATGAAACTGAAGGACACCGAGGTAAGCGTAGTGGATGGATTTTATTTGATAGAAAGTAAAGCACAGGGAAAAAAGCAGACTTCCCCCAGAGTGGGGGAAGGGGACAGAGCCAATGAGGCAGTGAGGTTTGCCCCTTTTATATGACATCTTCTCCTTGATTGGTCACTGCTTCCTTGCCCCTATACCTAGGACACAGGCTTGGGGAATTCTGGTCCAGTCTTTGGTCCATGCCTTAGGCACCAATAGAATGTGGTTCCTTCCTTAGCAGCAGGGAGTGTCTGCATCTGGGCCTATCTTGTCAGACCCTTATTAGCATTGGGGGATGTCTTTGCCCTCTCAGGAAAGATGACTATTAGTTAATTTTCTCCTTATCAACCCACATTGTTCTGCCTATACTGAACTGACTAACTTTGTCTGCCTCAAGGGGAGTCAGTGGGTTGAAGAATGTTAGCTTTGAGGTGAGAAATGATGGGTATTGGGCCATGCAGACCTTGGGGACTGAGGGGGTATTGTGATTGTTGGAGGGAGAAGGCAGGGTTTTGCAGGAAAATTTTGACAGGAATATGGTGAGTAGCCACAGTGGGCCTGGAGGTGTCCCATACAGTGGTTGGCACATCAGGGAGGAGCATCAACAGAGATGTTAGAGGGGAAGGAAAAGCATCTGATTGGCATAAGAGGATAAATGAGGCAAAGGAGTTTGGGGAGCGAGCTATGCTGCTTTCATTGGAAATTAAAATGAATGGAAGCATTGAATTTGGTTAGGATGTCCCTGCTGAGGATAGGAGTTGGGCATTGGGGTATGAATAGGAAGGAGTGAGAGAAGGGAGTGTCAAACAGATTACAGAGTAAAGGACCTGTTTATTTAGGTGTTCTGGGTTTTCCTCAATGCCAACAATACAGGTGGAGGAATCTCAGATGGGACCAGAAAATTCTGGTAGCACTGAAAGACTTGCCCCTGTGTCCAATAGGAATGAGATAGGCTTACCAAATACTGACAGCATTACCCTGGGCTCAGATTGAGTGATGGTGGCCTAGGTGGTAAGTCCAGGGAAGAGTCAATCTCCTGCGGATAAGCCATCTGTTGCCAGGCAGAGGATGTTTGCTAATATGGGGCTTGTGTCCTTGGGCCTATGGAAATTGGACGTCTTCAAACAGGAGGGAGCGTCTTGTTGAGTGCATTCCGATTTCCAGTGTCCCCTTTTTGTGGCAGAGAGGGCATGGCCTAGTTGGAGGCTTAGGTTTAGTGTCCAGTGCCCCTGCTGGTCACACTTGAAGCAGGCATGGAATCTGATGCAGAGGACCTTTGTTTGCAGAGTACCTTTGTGAGGTCCGAGGGGCCCTTGTCTGAGTGTAGCTGCCAGCATTTGGTATTTAGCCTAATCTCCTTTGAGTTTTTGTGTTTTATATTAAGAAATTGAGTTATTGTACAATCACAAATGCATATAAAGTAACAATATGATATGCACATACTCTTTTTTTTAACAAAATAATATAATATATATATAGATTCTGAAAATTAGATTTACCCCCAAGAGCCCCCCTCCAGTTTCCCACGCTTATCCCTCCCTTCCCCTTCCCAACACATCTCTAAAAATGTATTATGTTGTATGACATTACACCTTATCTGGATTTAAAACATGATAATAGACCACTTTCTCAATGGCCAGAGTCTAGTTCCAGCCTCCACAGATGAGTAAAGACATTTGATCCTTGGTTCTCTGGGTTATGCTGATTTCACTCAGCATGATTTCTTCCATAGCCATCCATTTACCTTTAATTTACCTGCAATATCATTGTTTCTAATTGCTGAGTAAAATTCCACCACAGTTTTTGGATCCATTCATCCACTGAGGGATATCTGGGTTGTTTCCATAATTTAGTATTGTAAGTTGAGCCGCTATGAACATCGATATTGCTGTGTTGCTGTAATGTGCTGATTCTAAATCCCCTGGAAAAATACCCAGGAGAGGAATAGCAGGATCATATGGTGGGCTCATCCCTAGTTTTTTGAGAATTCTCCAAACTGCTTTCCAGAGGGGCTGTACCAGACTGCAGCTCCACCAACAGTGTGCTAGTGTGCCTATCAAATGTCTGGGATGAAATGAGAAGAAACAATCTGAGAGTTTTTGTGTTTTAGTTCCTCCTCTCTATTGTTGTAGGCCTTGAAGGCTAGTTTCACAAGTTCACACTGAGGGGTCTGTGGTCTGTCCTCCAGTTTTTGGAGCTTTTTTCCTGATATCTGGGGCAGATTGGGAAATGAACATAAATGAAACCCTGCCATTATCTGAGTCAGGGTTAAGGTTAAAGTATTTAATCATGGCCTCTGAGAGGCAGGAGAGAAAGAGAGCAGGGTTGCCTTCGGTGATTTCTTTAATCTTTTCAATCTTTTCATAGTTGACTGCCTTTAAGGCAGACTTTTCCATTCCTGCCAAGATGCAGGTAATATAGTAACTTGGATTGGCCCTATCAGGAGAACTGATTTCATAATTCCATTTAGGGTCATTGCAGGGGAACTGCTGTGGTGCCAATGGAGTTGGTCAGGGTTTTGGCGGTGGAGGGTGTCTCATGGGCCTTGGTTGCCAATAAGAGGCAATCGTTACCCTCAAAGGAGAAGGAGGAAGAAGGAATGACTTGAATGTCATGGCAGGTAAGGTTATAGGACTGGGTAATGTGTAAGAATTCCTTTTCAAAGGTTGTGGAATCTGAGGCAAAAGAGCCTAAATGTTTCTCTATCTGGTAGTGGTCACTTAGGGAATATGGGACATGGACATGTATAATACCTCTACTCCTGCTACCTGGCAGAAAGGAAGGACCTTAGAGGGAGCAGAAGGTTCTAGTGGGGGAAGTGATGCCAGTTTTGTGGATGTTGGGTTCATATCCTCTCGGAGTTGAAGAATGAAACCAAGGGACACTGAGGCAAGTATAGTAGACAGACTTTATTTTAAGAGAAGCATGGGGAAAAGAGCAGACTTCCTCTAGAGTGGGAGAAGGGGACAGAGCCAAAGAGGCAGTGAGCTTTGCCTTTTTGTATGATGTCTTCTCCTCAATTGGTCATTGCTTCCTTACCCTTGTACCAAGGTCATGGGCGGGCTCAGGAAGTTCTGGTCTAGTCTTTGGTTCATGCCTCAGGCAACAACAGAAAGAATGTATGTGGTTCCTTCCTTAGCAGAAGGGAGTGTCTGCATCTGGACTCATCTTGCCAGACCCTCCTTATTAGCATTGGGGATATCAAATTGATCTTAAAGCAAAAGAACCGGTTTTCCCTTGATTGACTTGAACATTCTAACTACTCTGACTGCCTAACTTCCCCCCCGCCGACTCAGAAGCCCCCCAAAGTGGGTATGGGCTGGTGGGGGAGTAGGTGAGGGTGAATGAGGATTAGTGTAAGGAGGACGTTGGTTGTGAGGCTGGGGAGGAGGTTCATCAGCAGGGTCAAAATCAGAGGCTGAGGGAAAAGAGGAAGGGGAGGTATGGATATTTGGAGAGGGTGTTTCATCCGGGAGAAGAATGTGAAAAGCTGAGCAGTTTTGGCCTGAATTTAATGGACCTCAGACCATTTACCGTTGCAGTGGAGAAAGTTTTCAAGATCTCTGAGAATTTGGGAGTCAAATGTGCCATTTTCAGGCCAGTAACTGTTATTGTCATTTATATAGGGGCCAAGCAATTTTAGAAAAGAAAATCAGTCTTTTGACTGTCTTGGAGACCCAGGGTCTGGTTGGAAAGGCACCCAAGGGAGTGCCTAGTGGAAGCTTTAATGAGACTTGACCCAGGTTGGATGAAATGAATTGAGGAGTGCCCCCAGAGACTCTGGTGGAGAGAAAGACCAAAATCAAGGGGCATCCCCATGAGAGTTTGGTTTCTCTGGGATTAGTTCCTGGACAACCAATGGAACAACTGGCAATCTTGGGAATCCCCAAAGAAGGTGAGTGATTAGCCACCCAGTGGTAGTTGGGGATTTCTCTCACCTAGCCCTAGGATTTTTGGAGAGAAACACTATCCTCAGGGGAACTGAGAGAGAAATCATGGCACAGATTCCAGTGAATCCAGGAGAGTGAGAGGGGATCAGTCACCCAATAAGCGATGGCTGGTGATAGATGTGATGTCTAGCAATGGGAATGGTCCTTACTGGAGCTGCGGGAAAGAGAGACGTGATAGAGAGTCACAGAAAGAAAAATGGGGTCAAGGTCAAGGGAAGGCCAGGAGAAGCCACCTTTGGTGGGAATCTCAGAACACCAGTCCTGGGTTTTGGCACCAAAATGTCAAGAAAGAAGCAGATGAAGGAAATAAAGGAAAGAGAGAGTGACTCACAGTAACACAGGTTTATTGGGAGAAACATGGGGGGGGGGCAGTGAAGGCTGGGACCCTCTTCCACTTACAGCCTGGGGTAGATACAGGTAGAGCAGGGGAGGAGATTAGTCCAGTTCTTGGGAGTTGTCAGGGAAGAGGCCTTTATGATGATGGGAGTGTTTAGGGTTCCTTTGCATGATTATAGAGCGTTGTCCTGGGTTTAGGGACAGGAGGTGAGGTGACACATTCTAAGATGGAGAAAATGTTTCAAAATGGCATTGCCTAAATCAGATCCTACCTAACAGGAACGGGTCTATACTCAACATTCTATCAATGTGGTAGTCATTGAATCAATCCCATTTAATTTTCCCCAAGTGAAATGAAAACCGAACTATCTACCCCTGCCATCCCGACCATGTTTAGAGGAGGTCACACCATGTTTGTGGATGCCCAGGCCACTTGGGCTTAGCTAGAAAAAGAGGACTGCAGCGGTTTCTCAATATGCATATGTAAAAATTGAGTAGATACAAGTTAATATGGAATTTTAAATTTTACTGCAGGAGCCAATTAAAAAAAAACAGTCATAACTATAAAAGGAAATTTCCTTAGAGAAAAGAAGTAGAAATAGAAATGTGAACAGTAGAGGACATGAGGAATCACTAAGAGGACTAGCTGTGTTTATCCCAGGCTTAATCGGACTCCTGGTCTGAGTAAACACTTTGTTGACATCATCTCACTTAATCATCAAAACAACTCGAGAAGGCAAGATACAGTCATTCCCATGTCACCACTACAGCCTGTGATGGTTAGGAAATGATAGTCTGAGAGGAGGAGATCTCATGAATCTTCCTGACACAGCATAAGTGGCCGTTTGCTGTAGCAGGAGCAATGGAGGTCCTGCGTGGAGGTGATGCGGGGCTTTTGAGAGGAGGCCGGATTCTTTGCTCCTGCTGGTGAATGGATTTGGGCTGACTGCAGATTTCTGTGGCCAAGGTAGCCCGTCTTTAACTAGGAATTTGGGCTGCCTGGAGATTTCTGCAGCCAAAATAGTGCTAGCAACTACCCAGCTAAGAGCTGGGTTTTTCTCTGACTACGTTGAGTGGTGCGTTGCAGCTCTTGGTGTGGAAATTCACCCCAGGAATTTGGTGCCAATCTTCTTCTGGGTTCTTATCTCACAAATCTGAAAAATACAATCCATGGACAACCATGGAAGAGAGGAGTAAAAGGAGTAGGATTTATTTAAGGAAGGAGAGCAGAGTCTCCACAGGGCAGAGGGGTACCTGGAAGTGGGATACCATCTTATGTGTGTTTGGCTGGGGTTTATATTGGTTTTTGGGTATGCACCTTGATTAAGATTTATGTAAAGCAGACATTTGAGGAAAGCACTAACATCATTGGTTAAACTCTATGTAAAACAGGCATTGAAACTAAGCACCAAAATCATTGGATATAATCTATGTAAAACAGGTAGCAAATCTTTCCTAGTTCCCACCTGTTTACTCACACTTCTTAGTTTTCCTGACTCTGGGAAAAAGGAGTTGCTGCCACAGGTGAGCCTCATGGTCTTTTGCATTTGAAGGCCCTGAGCATGCTCTGTAAAGCTAGCTTCTAGGTGTAATTGAATGGAGCCCATTGTCCTGAGTACCTAGCCATTTTAATATCTATCCTAATCTCTATCAGAAGGATCAGCTCCCTTGACTGAGAGGACTGGGACCCTGGGTGCCTGCTTATGATAGAAGTGCAGAATGCTGTCCAGAGAGAAAGGGCTGAAGACTAGCAAGAGGCAGGTTGGGCTCAGATCAAGGTTACTGGCTGTGTGATCTTGGAAAAGTTATATAACCTGTCTGAGTCTGTTTCCTTCTCTATAAAATAGGGGATGGGCTGGAGCAGTGGCTCGGAGGTTACAGCCTTGCATTGCATGCATGAGTACCCGAGTTCAAACCCCAGCACCACCCACACAGAAAAGTCTCAGAGCAATGAAATCCACATGAAAAACTAAATAAAATTGTTTCTTGCTTTCTCTCTCTCTCACTGTCCCTCTCTTTAAATAAATAAAATAAAATAAAATAAAATAGGGGAAACTATTTCATAAACATAAAAATGATACTAACAGCCCAGGTCTTGGCACATAGAAGGGGCTCAATAAATTTTTTTTAAAAACTTATTGAAATTTTTCAAACCAGGACAGTGGGAAACTCCCACTTTGAGAGAATTAGTAATCTGCCACTTACTTACTTTACAGTATCTTTTTCTTTTACTGTAGAATCATTAAGACACTATTCACAGGCTAGGACAGATTCATAGGTTAGAACGGGTCTGTAGTAAACATTCCCCTAAATGTTCCTGAGTTAGTTATGAATAGCTCAATCAATCCCATTTAATTTTCCCCAAGTGGAATGAAAACCAATCTGCCCTCCTCGACCATCCCCACCATGTGCACCCCACAGACTCTGTACAGGTGGTGTGGATGTGTCACACCCATTGGCTACCCCTTCCCTGCGCCCGGATCACACGAGAACCCTGGACTTGTGCTGAATGAAAGGATCATTCCCCCCTTCCACTCTCAGCACAAGTGATAAAAGGCAAGTTATTTACTCTAACTTTGGAAAGGGAAAACTGGAAACTTTGGTTTGACTCATCAAGCATACCCAAGACTATCATATTTGGCCAAGACTTCTGAGTCACATCATTGTGAGGTCTGTCAGAACAGGACTTGGCATTAACATTGGCATTAGTGGCCACCAGTGTGCTTCAGACAACAGCAGCAAACCCAGCTCACTTCTGCAGTCTTGCCATGTCACTGTGAGAGGCAGCCACTCTTCAAGAAAGCTAGTTAGGGGCTGGAGCGGTGGCTCAGGGGTTGTGGCACTTGCCTTGCATGCATGAGGATGCGGGTTCAAACCCCAGCACCACATACACAACGAAGTGTCCGAGCAACGGAAGCCACATGAAACACTGAATAAAATCGATTCTCTCTTTCTCTCACTGTCCTTCTCTCATAAATAAATAAATAAAAGATAGCTATTTAGGAGAGAGGAATGGAACATGACTTGTTAGAGATGAAGCAGTTGCTGAGTGCCCCTTGCTGTCTGTCCCTAGAGGTAGATCTGGTTTGTTTCACGCAATGATGTTCTCACAAGTAGGTGCAACATTTGGGGAACAAGGAAAGCCTCCTTCAATCAAGATAGGAAATAGACCCATGAGAGGGAGGGAGTAATCTGAGAGAGCCTCCAGTGTCATTCCTCTTTTGAGAACCAGTGGCTCTGTTCCTCAACTCTACCTGGCACTTGAGGTAGAATCTTGCTCATTTTAGTGAGAACCTCAGCTTGCCTTCTATGATACCACCCATTCAAGAATCATTTCTACTTAGCCTTGAGGGGAAAAAAAAACCTGATTCACTTTACACTAGAGGAGAAAGGTAACTGGGGTCTGACTTACCCCTCTCTCTTTACTACTAATAATAAGTCAACAGGGAAAGAGCCTGGAAAGGTTAAGAAACTTGTCCAGCATCACTCAGTTACTCAATGGTTGACCAGGGACTAGAATTTCAGGGCTATCTAGTCCTAGGCCTGTGAGGTTCATGAAGCTCCTCTAGAGAATTCCAGTCAACTGGTTTTTATATCATTCTCTGAAGTTGCTCTGAACTTCAGGGTTTTGTTTTTCAATCATCAGGTCAGAGACTGATTGCTTTTATTGGCCACATGTGTACCTTTCTAAACCTGTGTGGCTCAAACAAATTTAAAATGAGCTCGCATTCCTGGAAGATCATAGACCAAATTACATAGGTGGGGTGAGGCAAGGAGACAAGGTGGAGGAGGTGACCTAGAAGTGAGGTGAGTGGGTGAGAGGCTGAGTTAAACCTGCCTGGGTTTGGGCATTTGTGAATAATGCACAGAGTAGAGCAGCTAGCTGTCGCCCACTTCTGACTCATTCCTTGGCCTCGGTTCAGACTTTAAGAGAAAACTCTGATCCCCAAGCCCAGATGAACTGTCCTTGTTGCATAGGAATTCCTATAAGAGCCCATTGCCTTTCCTTTTCTTTCTTTTTCTTTTCTTTTCTTAAAGAGAATTTTGGTTTTGGTTAGAAGCAAGAGCAAAGATAAAGAGTGCATTTCTCTCTCATCAATATGTTTATCACACTTCATCAAATGCTCATTGACTTGTTTTTACTCCATGGTATTGAAATATACTACAACATAGATAAACCCAAAAACATTACTTGAAAAGCCACAATAAATGAACACCATAGTATGATTTCATTTATATAAAATTTCTTAAAAAAGGTAACTTTATAGAGAAAGAAAGCAGATCAGTGGTTGCCTAGGGGAACCACAAGTGGAAGTGGGAATTGACTTCAAACAAGCAGGAAAGAACATTTTGGATGAAGAAAATATTTTATTATTGGACTTTATGATAGTTGTATAATGGCATAAATTTAGGAAAAATTATCAAACTGTTCACTTGCATAAAATTCAGTGAGTGAATTTGATGATGTGGAAGTTATACCTCAACGAAACTTTAAGTAACAAACCAAGGATCTGCAATCTAAGAAGGAAGCAATACAAAGAATAAGAACTGATTGTGGGAGATGTGTCTAAACTCTCAGTACCCTGCTGTTAAGAGAAGCCCAGGTATGTTTAGAAAAGAATTCCCAGAACTAAAGTCAAATCCACTTTAGAGAAATTCCAACCATTTGGTCCATAGATTCAGAAACACAATTGTTAAACCTGACACCAAGGCTTATAAAGGAAGACCCTGCTGTTGATGATCCCCTTAAAAGACTGACTTACTCCGCGTGGCAGGGATACCAGGTGTCCCACATATGCAGGTCTCCCCTTCTTCCATCATAATGCACTACTGAACACACGACTGCTCAGGAGGAGAGCCAGTTTTAGCCTTTCTTGCAGCTATGTGCAACAATATGACTAAGTTCTGGCCAATATGTAAGTACACATGAGATGTGCAAAACATCCATGTTGTGCCTCTAAAGTGCAGAGGTCTCCATCCTGTTTCCCCATTGCTGCTTTCTGGAGCCATTTTGGATGATAGGATGGTGGAGCAAAAAGACACAAGGAGTCCGAGGCCCCTGACGAATAATACATGGGAGATCCCGTATCATTCCAGGTTTTTCCATGAGAAGGAAAAAATGAGGTTTTTTTTCATAAGAAGGAAAGAAGAGTGCAATCTACTGAGACTTTTTTTTTTATCAGTCCAGAGGCCATTTAGCATGGGGAGTTATTTCCAATAACCATTCAGAAAGAAAGAAATGATGGGAAGGAAGAAGGGAGGGAGAGTGGGAGAGAAGGAGAGAAGCAAAGAGGGAGACTGATATTTAGACCCAGCCCTCATATCTAGAACTTTTTTTTCTTCTTTTCTTTCTTTCTTTCTTTTTTTTTTTTCTGAACAACAAGGAGTCCAATGTGAAGCCTGTGACTGGCAAATCTTTCTTTCCTGATGTAAAGTACAGAAATCAAACTGCTACGTGCCAGGAACTATTGACACTATTCTGCCAGTGAGAATGTATGGTTTTTTTTTTTAAAGAGAGGAAGGTACAGTGAGAGAGACAGAGAGAGAGAGCGAGAGAGAGAGAGAAGGAGAGAATTGATTTTATTTAGTTTTTTTATGTGGCTTTCATTGCTCTGACACTTCATTGTATATGTGGTGCTGGGGTTCCTTGTGCATGCCAGGCAAGTGCCGTAACCACTGAGGCACAGCTCTAGCCCTGTAGGGTGCTTTTTGAACTCCTGATTCCAGGTCTGAGCCCAGAGCTCTTGAAAAGTCCCTGGGAATGACTGGGTAAATGACTGGGCACCATGGCACCCCCACCTGTTAGTCCCAGCTACTCAAGAGATCAAGGCAGGAGTATCAGGAGTTTGAAGCCAACCTAAGCAACTCAGCAAGACCCTGTCTCTAACAACAACAACAACCAAAAAAAGAGAGAGAGAGAGCAGAAAAGAAAGAGCTGAAGATGTAGCTCAGTGGTAGAGTACTTGGGGGTTCAATCCCTAATACCATTAAGTAAGTAAGTAAGTATGTAAGTAAGTAAGTAAGTAAATAAATAAATAAATAAATAAGTGCTGTGAACAATTACAGCACAGACCACTGCAGGAGATGACTAAATTGGCTGGTGAGGAAAGGAAGAAAGTTTCTTAGAGAAAGAAAAATACAGAAGGCAGGAAATTATTCTGAAATGAGTTTGTCCCAAACTGTGCCTGTGCTGGAAGTGGACAAAATCAAATAAACAGAGACAGAGATCATGGTGAGTGGCCCTGGGACTCAGACAAACCCCTCTTCTTTAGAAGCACAGGGAAAGATTGAAAAAGGACTTGGAAACTGGAAACAAAGAACTACCCACTCCTGCAGGTTTGTAAAGGGGGTCATTTGCAGGAACCAAACAGGCATAAAAACACCTTACATCAGGAAAATGGATCCAGAAGGACACATCAAAATTCTCAGAAGAGGTTCTCCACCTAAAAGAAAGTCGTAGAAAAGGGCCATAAAAATGAAGAAGGAGCTGATCAAATATGTCCCCTCTAAATGCTGCTACAGCAAACCGGGACCTGCTACTGGAACTTGGGTGGACAGCTCAAGGGATGAACACTGGAGAAGATGCTTGCATCTCCAAGGCTTTGAAGAGCATCCGACTTGGAGCGTCATCAAGCTTGAATAACTTGAGGTGCTGCCTTTGATTTATTGGAAAATATGTCAATACATCAAATACTAGAAATAAAACTTTATGGGGGGTCTGGAGCAGTGGCTCTGCAGTTACAGCGCTTGTCCAGCATGCGCAAGTACATGGGTTCAAACCCCAGCACCACGTGCACAACGAAGTCTCATAGCAATGATGACCACATGAAAAACTAAATAAAAACTGTTTCTCTCTTTCTCTCTCACTCTCACTGTCCCTCTCTCTTAAAAAAAAAAAAACTTTCTGAGGTTGGAGGGGTGGCTCAGAAGTTGGAGCACTTGCCTGGCATTTCCAAGGACCTGGATTCAAACCCCAGTACCACATACACAACTAAGTGTCAGAGAAACAAAGGCCACGTGAAAAAATAAACAGAATTGATTCTTTTTCTCTTTTTCCCTCTCTCTCTTAAAAAAAAAAAAAGAAAAGAAATAGGAGGGATCCGAGGGTGTATTATAATAAAAAAAAGAAATAAAGCTTTATAGTAAGAATTTTCCTCACTTCTATTACTCAGGAAAAATACTATTAGTGGTTAATTTTGTGTTATATAATCTTTTAGTTTTATAAATATTTTAATATATTATAGAGAAACTTTTTTTTAAAGAGAGAGGGAGAACGAGAGAAAGAATCAATTTTATTTATTTTTTTATCTGGCCTTTAATTCTCTGACACTTAGTTGTGTATGTGGTGCTGGGGTTTGAACCCGGGTCCTTGTGCATGCCAGGCAAGCACTCCAACTGCTGAGCCATCATTCTAACCCCTAGAGAAATATAGTATAAATATATAATACCATAAAATGTATACTTTATGTGTATAATATATGTATATGTGTGTATATTTATGTACATATATATGCTGTTATCTAAGTGTTTAACATTTTGGGTTTTTAATTTATTATTTTTTTTCATTTAGATTTTACCTGCAAGGATTTTATAATCTACCATTTTTCTTTTTTTTTTCAGGGCTGAGGACCAAACTCAGGGCCTTGCGTGTGCTAGGCAAGCGCTCTGCCACTGAGCTAAATCCCCAACTCTTACCTTTTTTCATTTTGTAGATATAAAGAACAGTAATTTTGCTGGCCTAAAATACTGTTCATATACTTATCCACCTCTCTTTCTGTTAGCATGTAGTCTAAATGGAAGATGTTAATCCTCAGCTACTGGTCAATGAACAGGGCTCTGTCCCAATCTAGACTGATATTACAACCCTGGATCATTGTTTAGAGTCAGTGATTCAGGAGTTGTCACTTTCCATGTGTTTGTTTTTGTTGTTGTTTACCTTTTTTGAAGTACTTGGGTTGAACCTAGGGCCTTGTGCATGCTAGGTTATCACACCGCCACTGAGCTACATCCCCAACCCACTTTTGTATTTTTAAAATTTGTCTCCAATAAGAGCAGACTTGATTATAAAGCTGAGATGTGAAGCTGGGTGATGGCTACTAAATATGATTTGTCTCCTCTGAAACTCCATTATGAGATATTAAGAGGCAGGATTTTTTTTTTTTTTTTTTTTTTAGAGAGAGAGGGACAATGAGAGAGAGAGAGAGCAAGAGAGAGAGAGAGAGAATCAATTTTATGTAGTTTTTCATATGGTCTTCGTTGCTCTGAAACTTCATGGTGCTGGGGTTTGAACCCATGTCCATGCATATGCCAGGCAAGCGCCACAAGTGCCTAACCACTGATCCACTACTCCAGTCCCCTGGGCCTGCTTTTAAAGCCAGTTTGGCTAGCCTCTTGCCATCCTATACTACGTGGACCCTGCCAGTGAGAAGACCATCATGGGGTGTAGCCTCTCAACCTTGGACCAGAACTGTGATAGATCAAATAATTCTCTTTTCTTATCCAGTCTTTGGTACCATGTTTTTAGCAACAGGAAATGTCCAAGAACATGTGTTAGTATGAAGAGGAACCCAGTCTCAGAGATAGGCTAAGTTGTGAACAGAGGCTAAAGCCTCCTCTTGTATATTCTTCTTTTCTGCTGAAAATGTCCTGCCCCTCTCCCACTCAAACACAGCAAGGCCCCTCCCCCAACTCCAGAGTCATACACTTTTCACTCCTGACTGGGTCACCCTATCAGCACACAACTGTGCTATCATGTCTCTCATCTTCAAAACACTTCTGTTCCAGCTACTGCCCCGTTTCTCTGTTTCTCATCAGATTGAAGCTCCTTGAAGGAACTATTTATGGGTGAGAGGAGGTCTCCAATTCTCCTCCCACCCTTTGTGGGGATGACTTTCTGAGATAGGTAACTAAGAGGGAAGGTGGAATGAAGATGATCTAATTATTATTATCATTTTTAAAAATTTGGTACCAGGGATTGAACCCAGGAGCACTTAAACACTGAGCCACATCCTCAAGTTCTTTTTTATATTTTACTTTGAGACAGGGTCTTGCCAAGTTGCTCAGACCCTCACCAAGTTGTTGAGACTATCTAAACTTGAGGCTGAACTGCTTCAGCTTCCTGAGTTCACTGGGATTATAAGCATGCACCACCAAGCCTGGCAAGATGATCTAATTATAAGAAGAGCCAAGGTATGGGGCCTAGGCTGGGTAGAACTGACCCTGGGAAGGGTAGGGGTACCTTAGGAGGCTCCACATGACAACATAAAGGCTGTGCAGATGGGTGTGAGGAAGCAGAATAGGCAAGGAAAAGGTGGAAATGAGGATGTGCTGGGACAAATCTCATCATGAGTGGAGATGCCAATGGGTCAGTTGAGGAGCATGTGTCCCTTCATAATCCACATCAGTGCCCTCTAAGTCACCCTAACCCAGTGTAAAAGACGAACAAAGTAATTATAACATTGTGTAGCATTTCCTGGGGCTATGCCCTACTCTATGTATTTTGTTCATATTAACTCATTTAATCTTTTCACCAATCCTATGCAGTAGATAGTATTATTATCTCTATTTTGTGCATGAGCCGGAAAGAGGTTAAGTAATTTGCCCAAGGTTACATAGTTAGCAAGTGGCAGAGGGAGATTTAGACCAAGAAAGGCTGGTTCCAGATCTGTGATTTATAACTGTTCCTTGAAAGACAAACGCAACTTGCTATGCAAAAGCCGCACCAGCAGTGTTCAATCACCCAGATCCAACCTAATGGCCTCCCATGGGTCCCTCCTATGAAGAAGGTCGGGAGCCACCACCGCTGAGGTATCTGCAGCTCCTTGACAACAATTTCCTTCCTCTTTTAATTCTCAGTCAGAATCTGCTGGATGTTTTTCAGTGGACAGAGGACTCAAGTCCCAGAAATAAGGTGGATTTGGGACGGACAAAGGAAATTTGGGAGACATCAAGAAAACAATCCCCTCTCTATATAGACTGCTGTGACTTCCTTTAGCACAGAAGGCAAAATACTGATTCTCCAGCACGTGAGTCACCAGCTCCACTATCTGGCTCCATCCCTCCTTCATAAAGTTTTTAATCTGTGTTATCTCATGTATGCTTTACCATAACCCTCTGGGGGAGACATTGTTATTTCCACTTTACTGGGAAAGACACTGAATCATGAGGAATAGGTGACTTGCCCAAGGTTACACAGAGGGGAGCCAGATTTTTATCACAGGTATCTGGACTCCAATTCCCACTTCCCATTGCACCAGCACGTGCCAGAACTATGAACAAAGACCTGGAATGCAGAGGGCACTCCACTCAAAAATGCTCAGAAGCAGGGCAGGAGCTGTGGAACAGCGCTTGCATAGCATGTACAAAGACCCTGGTTCAAACCCCAATACCACATACACAACTAAGTGTCGGAGAAACAAAGGCCAGTTGAAAAAATAAATAAAACTGATTCTTTCTTTCTCTCTCTCTCTCTCATATGCCAGGCAAGCTCTGTAACTGCTGAACCACTGCTCCAGCCGCCCCCCTTAAAAATGCTCCTATGAATTGGAATGAAACAAAATTTCTTTCAACAGGACATGGGGTGATATACATTTAAAAAACTGTAAAATTGTGATGTGCTGTGCAAAAGTTACTTATTATTGAATGGTTTGTACTTATATAAGGTGTACACCTTCACTACATACCACAGAGTATGACTAAGTAGAATTAGGCGCTGCTTTGGTTGTGGAGCAATGTTATATTCTACCAATGTGAAAACTTAAGAGTAAATTTTGTAGCTTAATAATGTTTCCCTCTTGGAAAATTGGGGCCAGTACTTTGAATAAGAGGGCACTCAGGCTGGGCATGGTGGTGCACACCTATAATCCCAGCAGGAGGCAGGAGGATCACAAGTTCAAAATCAGCCTTATCAACTTAGCAAGCTCTATGCAACTTAGTGAGACCCTGTCTCAAAATAAAAAAAAGGCTGGAGATGTGGCTCAGTGATAAAGCATGCCTGGATCCAATCCCTGGTACAAAAAAAAAAAAAAAAAAAAAAAAAAAAAAAAAAAAAAAAAAAAAAAAAAAAAAAGAAGAAGAAAGAAAAGAAAAGGAAAAAAAGGGCACTGAGCACTGAGGATAAATAAAAGAAACCTAAGTCACATTCTGTCCCCACATGCTCCCTTACCCAGTGAACGGTTGCAGTAATACTTTCCGACCTCTGGCCCCTCAGTTACTCTTCCATAGCAGACAAGCAGGCAGAGCCCTCAAGCCTCACATGTAAGGCTGTCAGGCCAGCAGCTTCCTGAAGTCCAAGTCACATCTCAGGATTAAGTCACTTGCCTTGAAGATGGCTCACCATTACCTAACTCTCACAGTGCAGAATGCAGGAGATCCACACCCAGGGCCTTCTCCTTCAGTAGAAAGACAAATTCAGATCCTTCGTTCCCCAGCAAAATTAGAAAGAAGTTGGCATTTCCCTTCTTGCATTCAAAGTCCTCTGAAATGACTCTGAAGAGAAGTCTCAATTCTGCCTTTGGAAATTGTTCACTTGCAGCTCATTTTTAACACCCAGTAAACCATGTCCTCGATTATTAAATACACACAAGTTTTTTCAATCTTCACCCCACCTGCTCCATGTCAGAAATTCCAAAACAAACATTTTATTTGTTATTCTAAATTTGGCATTAACTTTCTCTACATGTTTGGGGGCAGAGGCATAATGTACACTGTCCTACAAAACAGTCCCAAATGGGCTGCCAGGCAAGAGTTCAGTGAGCCTCCTCCGCTTCGGGCTCTGCTCCCCCCTCCCACCTCCCTTCTCTTTTGAGGAGAGATTCCCTAGAGATTGGGGGAATTTCCTGGGGTTCAAACATGTCCCACAGGGAGGAGAGGAGGACCCTGGAGGGCAGAGGCACCACTGTCTTCACAAGGAAAGATCTAGAAGAGAATCCCCAAACAGGCTGATTAGGAAGGTTTTATTTTTATTAATTTTTTATTAAGAAATTTAGTTGTTGTACAATCAAAAATGTATCCAAAGTAACAATATGCTATGTATATATTTATAAATCATAATTATACCCTAGATCCCTCCCTTTACTCCTCCCTCCAGCCCCTCCCCCTCCTTCCTGATACATCTCTATGGTTGCCCTAGATTATGTGTTACTATGCCTCTGCTGGGTCTAATACATGAGATTGATGGAAATAGAAGCAGGCCCCTTGCAGCTGCTGACCAGAAAACCTTGCTGCAAATTCGGGTGTGTAGAGATATATTCCCTGGGATGGAATGAAGCAATGACATGGTCAAAAAATAGGATCCCAGAACTTGAGCATCCTGCTCTGCTAGTTACTTATCAGGTATGTAATACCTTCTCTGGGCCTCTATTTCCTCCTCATTAAAACTGGAATAATAATACCTACCTTTCTGGATTGTTGTGAAGATTAAAGTGCTTAGTACAGTGCCTGGCATGGAATGAGCGCCGTGCAAGCGTTTGCTTTTGTCAAGTGTACTGAACCACATACCCCTCAGGGTGGAGTCCTGACTGCCACTTACCAGCTGCGTAATCTCGTGAACATTACTTAACTTCTCTGAGTGTTGGGTTTCCTCCTCTATGAAATAAAGTAAACTCCTAAGATTTGTTGCAGAGGTTAAATAAAATTAAATGGGTCATGTTCACAGCCCAGTTGTGCCAGGGCAGTGGGGCAGATTGTGGAGAGGGCAAAGAAAATGCCCCCCAAATGGCATGAGAGACATGACTTATTGGGGAAAGCTTACAAGAGATCAGTGACTGCTCCAAGAAGAGTTCAGGGGCTGCAGGTTGACAGATGGCACTTCTGTCTTTTGTGATATTCTGTCCAGTGGTGGCTGGCTAGACTTTCCATGGAGCTCTCATTTCTGCACCTGTCCCCACACAGAGAGGGGTTTTATATGTTGTGTTGCAGAAACAGTGACATCATAAGCATTAGCTTGCTTAGTTTGCTTGTCTGACCCTCATACCCAGACCAACTGTCATGGCGCACATGCAAGAAATTGCTTTCTACAGAGAACGCTAACCTAGCTCCCGGTGCGCATAGATAGAGAAAGCCTGGCTCCTTCAGGTCGCTATGTATCTGAACTTTCCACCCAGGCTTGCTCTCATTGCCCCCTTAACTTGGCTAGGTTTCGGGGAACAGAAAAAGGGTATTCATGGACATGATGTTTCACTGTCTCCCTTTTCTTTGGGGAAAAAGAAGCATAGTGCTTGGGGCTGAGTCAATGTCCAATATATGTTAATTATCATTGTTATTTCTATTATTTGGTTGTTATACGTCTTTCCTTATCTCTAGATTCGCCCCTCTTGTGCCCTCCAGTCTAGTTCATTCCAATTTATCCTCCAGCACAGGTGAGTTTTTAAAGGAAAACAGACTCAAAATGAATCTGTAGTGACATCAAGCATGTCATTGGTTGTCTGGGTCCAGGGTGAGAGGAGGGAGATCAACTGCAAATGGGCACAAGGGAACTTTCTAGGATGAGAGAAATGGCGTACATTTCCTTTGGTGGTCATGGTGGTAAGTGTATTCAACGCCACAAGTGAATGGGTGCATTTTTGTTTTTAAAGAGAGGGACAGTGTGAGAGAGAGAGAGAGAATAATTTTTATTTAGTATTTCATGTGACTTCCATTGCTCCAACAGTTCGTGTGTACATGGTGCTGGGCTTCGAACCTGCATCCTACTGCATGCCAGGCAAGCGCTTTAACCACTGAGCCCTGTTCCAGCCCGGGGCTGGACAACATTACCTTAATGTTGTCGTTTAGAAAAAACGGTAAGGGACAGAGGTGTGACTCACTGGTAGAGTGCTTGCCTGGCATTTGCAAGGTCCTGAGCAAACTCAGCACCACAAAAAAAAAAAAAAAAAAAAAAAGAACAAGGAAGAGGAGGAAGAGAAGGAAGTATAGAAGGAGGAGGAGGAGGAAGGAAAAGAAAGGAGAAAAGAAAAGAAAAGGTAAGCTGCCACCCTGGTCATCTACTATATTACTGCATTTTCTCTTTTCCGTGGCACTTATCAATATTTACATTTATTTCATTCATTTATTTATTTGTATTGTCCAACTCTTCTCTTCATTGAAATATAAACTCTTTGGGGACAAGGACCTGTCTTATCCCTCACTTTAACTCCAGAGTCTAGATCCATGCCTGTCATATAAAGGGAACACAATAAATTCTTATTGACAGATTAACTGATTCAAACCCATTCATGATTATGCCTCCAAACGAAATATTGATTTCATCCATTCTCATTCCCACTACAACCACTTTAACCCAGAGTACCAACCCCTCTTGTCTGGTTATGCAATTGCCTCTTTGCTTCCACCACTGTCCCCTCAATTCACTCTCCACAGAACCCCCACAGTGCTTGCTTGCTCCTTTCTTCCTTTCACTTTCTATTTCATTCTTTATTTATTTTTTCATTTTGAGACAGGGTCTTGCTAAGTTGCTTAGGAGCTTGTTAAGTTGACAAGGCTGGCCTTGAAATTGCCATCTTCCTGTCCCAGTCTCCTGAGACACTGGGATTACAGGTGTGTGCCACTGTGCCCAGTCACAGTGCTCCTTTTAAAATGTAAGCCAGATTACCTTACTGCTCTATTGAAAAAAAAAAAAAGAGAGATAAAGGGATTAAGAAGTTGAACAAGGGTCTGGAGCAGTAGCTCAGTGGTTCCAGAGCTTGCGTCGCAGGTTCAAACCTGAGCACCATGTACACAGCAAAGTGTCAAAGCAATGAAAGCCACATGTAAAACCAAATTACAAAAAATTTTTTTTGATTCTCTTTCTCTCTCTCTCTCACTGTCCCTCTCTTTAAAAAAAAAGAAGACGCTGAACAAGTAAATAAGTGAAAAAAGAAAGTTAATTTAAATCTCTGAAAATAGAAGAGCTGTACAAGAAAAGTCATGGTTCTAATACAAAATGATTAGAAATTTAACATTGGAGCAGATATGAATATCAGTCCAAAAATGCCAAAAATACCTCCGCTATTAATAATGAGCTGGATGGGTGGCCCTCAGATTAATAATAATAATAATAATAATAATAATCTAATTCTACCTGCACAGGTTACAACTTAAACATCTGCTGTCCCAGTCTCTGTTCCTTTTCTGTCTGGTGAATCTCTACTGTCTTCCTGCCATGCCTGGTGGGACACATGAATCTGCTGTGAGATCATCCAGGGTCTCATCTGCCAAAATACACAATGCAGCTGTTATTCCCTTGAGTCTTGCCACCCTTCAAAATGCTTCCAAAAAGTGAATCCCGGTGCCTTGAGGTCTGGAAACTGCAGACCTTAGGGTCAGGTGAAACTAAAGCTGGAGAGAGGGCAGGAAATTTATGTGGACTATCCTGTTAAGCATCTCACTGTAGGTAAAGTATCAAATTGGCTACCTATGTGGGTGGGAAAAGGGGGGAAAGAAAAAAAAGTGGGAGGGTATAAAAAACAAACAAGGAGCAATGGAAAAATGTAAATTAATATCTCAGAAAATTATCAAATTAGCTAAATTTTCTCCTCAGTAAAGTTTTTGTGTCTTCAAAGTATTGACTTTTTCCCAACTAATTCAATAGCATAGAGGTGTGAGTTTTAAATTTGCCTTTGTGAGTGGCTCCCCAACATCTCCATTCTGCACGGTGATTAATCTGAGCAATTTATGGCAGTTTGCCCCATGTCCGTGATTGTGTCACAGATGGACAAGCCTGAGCCAGTTGGGGTCCATGGGATTCAAGGTCAGCCTTGACGAGAGCTCTGGGAAGGCAACTTGCTCCATCTTGAATGCCAGGCAAAGGCAAGTTCGTTCCTCCCCTGCAAAGAGGCAATGAGGAAGCAGAACTCTCATTGCCACTGGAAGTCATGCCACTCACAGCCGTGTCACAGCAATAAAGGATGAAGCCAGAACTGTGAGAGGCAGAACAACAACAACAAAACAGAAAGAGCCCACCACCTTGATCCATCGTTCAGCCAGTGGGTCCTGCCCTCCCTCTCCATTGTTTAAGCCAAAGTGAGTGACTTTTCTGTTGCTTGTTGTTCCATGCATTCTACCTGATTCCAAATTTGGTGCCAGGAACAGAAAGGATGCAAATTAAGAGACGGTAGTGGGTTTCATGGTGGCCTCCCAAAGATGTGTCTGCATGCTAATCCCTGGAACCCATGAATGTTACCCCTTATTTGGAAAAAGAGTCTTTGCAGATATAACAAGTCACACTTTATTATTTTCAAGTTCAGTCAAATGTTAAAGAGACATAAATTGAAGATATTTTAAATTAAAATATCACATTTGATGTTTTATTTGATACCTATTATTGATGAAGATCAGAAAAGTTTTTTCAATAGAATTTCATAGTTACTCTCCTATGGAATCATTCACAGGATGTACTCCCCCAAGTACATCATAATCATCTAGGTCCTTGTCACAAATATAACATTTCAGGCCCTTTCCCACATTACTGGATCAGATTTTCTGACATTAGAGCCCAGGAATAATTGGGTGATTATGATGTACAGCCAGGTTTGTAAAACACAATGACCGCCAGGGTCCCTAGAAATATTTGTTTTCTGATTTCTGTTCCTTCTCTCACTGTCTGGTCTCTGCTTCTAGATACCATGGTAAAATAGAACAAAACACAAAATAAACAACAAATAACCAAGATCATGATTTCATCTTTGTATCCCCAAGCATCTTCACAGTGCCTGGTGTGTAGTAAGAACTCAATAAATAATTGAAAAATTGATCACTGGCTATTAAATAAATGAACATTATTGCATATATATCCCAATCACCTACCAACAGAGAAATGTAAAGAGAGAGAAATTTTTTTAAAGAGAGAGAGGGAGACAGAGAGAGAGAGAGAGAGAGAATAAATTTTATGTAGTTTTTTATCTGGTTTTCATTGCTTCGACACTTAGTTGTGTATGTGGTGCTGGGGTTTGAATCCGGGTCCTTGAGCATCCCAGGCAAGTGCAATACCACTGAGCCACTGCTCCGGTCCCAAGAGATACTATTTAAAAATTTTGTTGGTTATACGTCCATACTCCCTGGCTGCCCTACTACATAGGTCAGTAACAGGTTACGTGGATAAGGCTGGTGCATGTTTACAGACCCACAGCAAGGTGGCTGAGAGTCCCCCATGGGTTAGATTATCCCACAGTATTTCCCAGAGGTGGTGACATTTTTGTGATTCAGCAGGAGCAGGGTTTCCCCTCCTTGCTTTTCCAGGTTCAGAAAAACTTTCATGCTGCCTGGGTGACATGTCTTGGGACCATGCTGCAGGTATCTAAAGGCCACCTCAGATGTCTGGGGCCCCCATTGGTTGGGAAGAGGCAGTCATCTTCTGTTGCAAGTAACTGGTAAATTGGTCAGCAGTGGGTGTCAGTACAGTACCCCCAGGATGTCTGATGCCACCTCCTGTGACCCTGCAGTCCTTTCTCCCACCCCCTCCTCTATGCTACCCCTTGAGCCTCCCCAGCTCAGACACTGTCTGCTGGCTTTGGAAGGTACCGGCTCAGAATGAAATCTGTCACATGGGTGGGTAACTTAGCCAAGGGGAGGTAGAGGAGTTTAGCATCCAGGCCAGGGTTGTAGCGGATGCGGGGGCTCCGGGAAACAATGGCGTGCTCCATGCTGTTGGTAACATCACTGATTCTCGGCTCCGCCAGCTGCATCATGTTTTTCAACTTGGCAGTATCTGAGGGGATGGGAGGGAAAATGAAAGGCTCTCTTATTCTTTATAAAAGATGGTTTCTTCTGAATTCTATTCAAGCTCCCTTTCCATCAGATCTCTAGTCTTAACATTTCAGGCAGGTTTTCACACCCATTTATAAGATCATTACAAATCATCTTTCTCTTCCTCAGTTTTACAGTTGTATATTGAATTTGAGTGATTGCACTCGACTAGCAATGAGAAGAGCTGTGCCAGTTTCTTATGACTGTGCCGCTTACTAGTTGTATGACCTTGAGCTTAAACTTGCATTATTTGTAAAACAAGGATAATGATGCCTGCCCTGGAGAATAGCAGAGATGATTAATAGCAGGGTAGGCAATGGGAGCAGGACAGGACAGAAAACACGTATATATGCACAGAAAAATTGGAAAGAAGGAAATAAAAATATTGTCTGGCTGGTGGGATTCTTAGGCTTGTTTTGTTCTGATTTTGTTTTGCCTTTTTTTCTATATGCACATTTTCTACAAATCACGCAGGGAAAAAAAGTTATTTTTAAAAAATGGTAATCCTTTCCCTGTCTTGGTCATAAAGCCACTATGGACATAAATGACCCAGGCACATATATAGGCACCTTGAACAGCTGTAACACAGGTGGGGGGCTCTTCTTCTTGCAATGTGTGCACAGATGTGGAGAAAGGAACAGGGCACTCCAGTGGTACAAGCCTGTGGGGGATCACAACAGAAATAGGAGACAGGCCACGTAATGCCTTGCTGTACCCTCCCTGGAACTCTGGGACAGGGACAGTTCAGGGGATTCAGTTTTCTTTTCTCTTTCTTTCTTTCTTTTTTTAAAGAGAGAGAGAGAGAGAGAGAGAAGGGGCTGGTGTGGTAGCTCAGTGGTTGGAGCACTTGGCCTGGCATATATGAGGACCTGGGTTCGAACACCAGCACCACATGCACAACTAAGTTTGGAGAAACAAAGGCCAGACGAAAAAATAAATATAATTGATTTTCTCTTTCTTTCTCTCTTAAAAAAAAAAAAAATGAAGTCCAGGGGATTCAGTTTTCAGTGAGAGCCCAAGGACTCCAGAGAAACTGGGGCCTGAGAGTCAGACTTTCCTGACTAGGGATTAAGACTGAAAAACAGAGAGTGGAGGATGGTCCAGATAGGCAGAGAATTCGCCCCCTGGGGATCAGGACCCTTGTGGGTGGCTGGTGAGAACAGAGTGGTGTCACTCAAGATCCTGTACCCACCAGACTGAGGAACTCCCTTGACGTTTCCTGGAGAGAGAACTACTGTCATGAGAAAGCCAGGCTGCATTTTGGGGTCCTAAAAAAAAGTCATGCTCACTTAAGGACAGATTGTCTACAGAGAGATAATGTCTTCGGAAGCCTCAGACCTTGGGCACCCAGCCTTGGGAGGTGGTATGAGGTACAGTCTTTCACCGTCCTCTCAAAAATGTACTAGCTCCTGTTTCGTGTGGGCTCCTGCTAGGTGGTATGGGAAGGAACAGGGGGAAGAATGTGGGCTTTGGATGTGGGCTCCAGGGAAAAAGTTTTTATTCCTGAGAGAATTAAGCAAGAGAGTCCAAACTTTGGCACTTTGATCCCAACAGTTGAAATTCTGACCCCTAGGCTTCATGCAGACTCTCCCCCAAGAAAAAGGGGGGTGTTGGGCAAAGGGGAATGTTTGATGCCCTCCTTAGCAGAGTTAGGATGAAAAAAGAGACGAGGTCCTTGATTACGCCCACCATCAGCAGTGGTAACAATGCTTGGCCAAGGCTTAGCTTCAGGGTTGTCAGCACAAGAATGCTGATCTCTGTTTCTATGTTTGTTGATTCTGGGTGCCACTTCTTTGGGAATGTGCCTATGTCAGTTGCTATTAAGGAACCATTTCCAGCAGGGCTCTACTCTGGATACATTTAATAATGATTCCAAGATCTGTGGGCATTGTCATACATATGTCATTCTGGCTACCCCAGAAGCTGAGGCAGGAGGATCACAAGTTTGAAGACAGCCTGGGGATGAAGTGAAATCCTGTCTCAAAATAAAGAGGGCTGGATGTGTAACAGCGATAGAGTGGTTTGCCTAGCACACATCAGGCCCTGGATTCAATCACAGGTACCATAAAAAAAGAAACAAAAAGAAAATTCCAAGAAATCTCAGGCCTGGTCCTGGGGTTCACAAGTCAGGGGTCTGTTTTGTTGACCATAACAACTGGTCAGAGTTTGTGTCACCCAGCACTCATCCATGCCTACATATTTCTTTTGCCTGTCCCACTGTCCTCTTCCTCACACTTCTCACAAGGGCTATGACGTATAACTTCATGTCTCCATCCTTCCTTTGTAGGTATCTGCAATAGTTTCCCCTCCGGCCTCTTTTTCCTTCCCAGAGCACATGACACTGACCAATCATTTCAGAGCTATTTATTTATTTATTTGTAGCTCTGGGGATTGAACCCCCGGGGTGCTGTGCCACTGAGCTACACCCCCAGCTGTCTTTATTTTATTTTGAGACAAGTTCTCACTAAGTTGCTGAGAGTCTCACTAAATTGCCCAGGTTACCCTCAAAGTCATGATCCTCCTGCCTCAGACTCCTGACCTGCAGGGATTGTAGGCGTTGCCACCACACCTAGCGCAGAGCTATTTACAAAGCTAATATCTACACTTCTCATTCCAAAATGGTCTTTTATGCTGATCTTTAAACTCTTCCTGTCCATTCCCTTCCACACTTGTGCCAGATTAGTAATTATAACAATGTCTAAGGTTATTATTGAGCTCTTTCTGTGACTGAGAGTATTCCATGTTTTTGTTTAGTTCTCCTAACAATCTGTGAAAGAAGAATTATACTACTTTTAAATGAAGAAGCTGGTATTCAGAGATTTGTATAATGTGAAGAGGGGTTGCTGGAACCCAAACTTGGAATCCCGCTGCCTGTGAAGGTGCCCAATGCTATGTCACATCTCTAGATGCTGCTCGAGCTCCTTCAGGAAGGAAACATCTGCCATCTCTTTCCCCTTTGTGCACTTCTATTTATCCTTCACAACTCTCTAAGGCATCCGATCCGCTGTCACTCTGCGAGGCTTCTGTGATAGGGGAACGAAGCCTGCGTTCTGTTAACCTTGCTTTGCGTGCTTGCCCATTATTGCGCAGTTCTCTACATTTTCCGTGTGGCGTTGGGTTTTCTTTTGGATCTGCTCTGCTTGATTCTCAGAGCCCTGTCTCATCTCTGCAACCACTGGATAACTGAAGCGAAAATTCGAGTTATAACCACTTGGGAAAATGTTTATTTAAAATTAGTTGACACCTGCCTGAAAAGTTTCCTATGAAATCTTGGTGTGGTCTACAAATGAACCAGCCTATGGCTCCTCATAAGCCCAGTTCTAACTATTCTTTGGCATAACAATATCAGCTTTTTGACAAGTGCTTTTCAGAGGAAGCTTATTTTCCTGCATATTTCTTCATAGATGGTGCTGGCGACTCTACAGTCCTTGCTGTGCTAAGAACTTACTTAGGGACTTTGTGTACTTTCCAGAACCTGGCTGAATCTGTGCTTCACCCCAGCCTCATAGCAGCCCATAAGTAATCTGGACCACTCTCTGCTAAGGGAGTTTCAGAGGGGATCACACACAGGATATATGGTATCCCTCCCCACCCCACTAACATCTGCTCCTTTTGTCCCCAACAGCTTCAGATATCCCTTTGGGGATCCATGCCTCCCCAACTCTGAGTCTCAGGTCTGGGCAGAGGGCAAGATCTAGCCTGAGCCAATAAGACCTTCACACCCCCCTGGGCACAGTGATTGGTTTGGGGTTGGGTATATCTTGCAGTTTAGAATGAATTTTAGGACCGTCAGAGAAGCTGTTAGAAAGGATTCTCCCTTATTCCCAGGAGACCTCACTTTGGAAGGAAGTAGGGAGATGCTGTAACCACGAGGCTTCCAAAGCAAAGAGTTTGCAGTCTAGAGCCAATACAAACAAGAAGAACCAAGGAATAGGGTGAAACCAGGCTGTAACAGTCTCATTTGGGGATGGGACTGGGGTGTGCCTGAAGTCCATTTTGTTTAACTTTTCAGTCGTGCTAATCAAGCAATTCCTTTTCTACTTAAATAAGTTTGGTTAGATTTTCTGTCGTTTGTCACAGAGAAAGTCCTAACTGATGTAAATCCTTTTTTCCTCTCCACAGAATTCTAATATGTCCAAATGGAAAACATTATTTTCTTTAAGGAGCACTTTTCCCTGAATCTTCCCTAAATCGATGGTGAAAGGTACCCAATCCACCAGGTTCCTCAACATAATCCTAGCACTTATCTCTGGTTGCTCCCTCTCTCTCTTCCCCAGTAACAGCTCTTCTAATATACACCTGGCATTGGCAACTTCTCTGCACACCCTCTATCTCCACTCTAGTCCACACCACCATCACGTCTAACCTGGGAGACTGCGGCAACCAGAGTGCTCTTCCCCAATCACAGATCAGCTCACATTCTTAATCCTCAGTGTTTTGTTTTGTTTTTCTCAAGAGAGAGGGACAGTGAGAGAGAGACAAAGAGAGAAACCATTTTTATTTAGCTTTTCATGTGGCTTTCATTGCTCTGAGACCTGCTGTGTATGTGGTGCTGGGATTCGAACTCGCATACTCGCACTCATTGCACAAGCACCACAACCTCTCAGCCACCGCTCAGCCCCACTCAGTGTGTTTTAATGCTCTGTTTTATCCTGTGCCCCCTCAGCTACTCCTCACTGTTCCCCACCTGCTGGCTTCTTTAAAGTTCTTCCAAAGGAGTGTCCTGCCTCAGAACTCCCCATCTGGGGAATCTAATGAATCCTATCCTCCTGAAACCAGCTGACCCCACTTTGAGACTGGATTCTCTGAGTGAATGTAGAGCCCTCTGGTCCTCAAAATGGCCTTCTCTTTTCTACCAGTGAATATACCAACAGGCCTTTTGGCCAGTTTCCCCTCCATTGCACCTTTAGGCCATGTCCTCTCATGTTCCTCAAAGGCTGAGGTTCCATTCTTCCCCAAACTGGAAGAGTTATACAATGTTAGGACAGGACAGTAAAGAGCTAAGACGTCCCCCTCCATCCTCCCAAGCACCTAAGGTTCACAGGAGACTCTCAGCTCAGAGAGAGAAGAGAGCTGCATAGAGTCTCTCCATTCTAAATTCCATTGCTTATTTTCCTCTCTATATAGCAAGTGCTTAATGCAAGATACTTCACAAATACTAATCCTCATAGCAACTCTGAGGTGGGCACTATCATTAGCTCCATTTTCCAGATGAGAAAACTGAGCATAGAAAGACTAATAAATATGTCCAAAGTCTCCCAGCTGGAAAAGGGGAGCCAGGACTTGAACCCAGACGGTCATGCTCTTAATCACTGTCTGATACTCACTCAGTGCATTTTCACTCAACTCAACCCCAAGACCCCAACAGCTATGGGTCTGCACTTGGTCTCTATTCCCAAACCCCAACCCTGCCACTAGCTCTGTGGCCTCAGGCCCTGAGTCCCTCTGAGCCCCTCTCCCATTATCTGTAAACTGAAAGCCAGTCAGTGATCCCAAGTTCTCCCTACCTGTCTCTAAGACCCCACTCCCACCTGGAGAACTCACAGATGCGGAAGTATTCCTCTCCGTAGCTGTCCCGGGTCTCTGGAGGAAGCTGCTCCCACAGCCTTTGCATGTGTGTCTCCATACCCTCCTTGCCCAGAATGGATGTCCGGTAGTTCCCTGGTTCAATGATGCTGACCTTCACCCCAAAGTAGTGGAGCTCACGCCTGGAAAATCAGAGTTGCACTTGCTCTGGGCCTCCAGATGAAAGTCATCAGGGATAGTCACCTCTGGAAGAATCTGTCTCACCAGGAAACCAGATGTCCCCAGTACCCCACTTCAGGTGGCTCAGTCACTGCCTTCATGCAAACAAGCCCTTCCTTAGGGTCTTGGCTCTATCCCAAGCTGGTCCAGCAGTCGCTGTGCAATTTGCTTAAGGCAGATCCAGCAGGGAGGAAGTCAATGAAGAATCTAGGTCAAGACCTTGCCTCCCACCAGGTCCTTCCTACTCTCAGCCCCATGCTCAGCACCATACCTGGTGAAAGGGAGGTGGTCTGTACAAGGCCTGCGTCCTCCTTGGAGGTCCATCTCCATGCACCTTCCTCATCCCTTCTTCTCTTGGTCCTTGGGGAAGGCTTAGAGGTCTAGCCTTCCTCTTGCTACTGCTTTAGCTTCCTTGCTCCAGAACTGCCCTGCCCACATGCAGTCACCCCAGCCCTCTCTTCATGAATTAAAACACCCAAGAGCCCCACCCAGGTGGATTGGTAACAGGGTCCAGTCACCTGATGCTGTCAGAGAAGGCCTCAACACCGAACTTGGAGACACAGTAACCGCCACCAATGACAGCCACACGGCCACCAGAGCTGGACATGTTGACCACCCTGCCCCGGGCTTTCTTGACCATAGGCAGCATGTGGAGGGTGACTTCAATCAGTCCCACCAGGTTCACATTGATCACCTTCACAAAGTCCTCCTTGGTCAGCCATTCGTTGGGACCACTGGGCAGCCCCACACCAGCATTATTCACTAGTGCCCAGAGGCCTACGGTGAAAGAGAGGGAGAAAGAACAACACAGAAATCAGCAGAATCTTTGGAAAAGCACTAGGGACCATTATTCACATGCTCAGAGCCATGCATAACACACAAGAAGACATGTCTTGGGGTAGGGGTGGGGAGTTATAACAGCCTTTTACTGATTCATGTTCCCTTGAAGGGGCACTTTTTTTTTTTAGGTTGTATGTGCTTTCTTTTTATTTTTAATTTTTAAAAAATTTTTATTCAATAAACATGGTCTTACAACTAGGAGGGGTTCATCATCAAACAATCAAGAACAAAAGTGTAGTGACAGAAGGCACTTTTTTCTGACTGACATAGTTTGTAAACTGGCTGAGGCTTTGTACCAGTCCTAACCCAGGCTGCATATGGCTGATAACACCAAAGCTATTAGCTATAGGTTAGGAGGTATCCTTTTCCTTCTAATGAATTCATGTTTGAATTCCTTTGCTAATTAGGCTTCCTTTCTCTATTCCCCTAAGTGTAGGAAACCAACTCCATTTCATCTATTACCAAAATCAATTCACTTACCCCTTCCTTCATCCTTAGCAAATTCATTCATTTCTACATTTACTCTGTGCCACTTAAAAGTTGAAGGAGATAGAAAATGAACAGAACAGGGTCTTGTCCGTTGAGGAGCTCACAGATCAGAGAGAAAATAGTCATATTTATAAGTAAATATATAAAACATTTAAATATAACACTTATAAAATATGATAAGGGGTGTCTTTAAATTGAATTGTATATGAATGGAGAAAAATAACAAGTGTGGTCATTCAACTCTTTAGGGCCTCACAGTTGGAGAACCTCAAGTTCTAGGCCTGCTTCTAACCCTAGGTTTGGACAGATGGCTTCTGTCTGGGCCTCAAGTTCTTCATCAGACTACACTAGGGCAGTTGTTTCCATCAGTCTTAAAAGGCTGCTGGTGGAGGGAGCTGCTGGAGAAGTGCTCCATTCATTTACCTATTGAATTTCTGAACGAAATCCACTGGGTGAACCCAAAGATTAGGATTAGGTTCCTAATCCCAGGGACCTGTGAATACATAGGATTCATGGAAAAGGGGAATTAAGGTTGCAGATGGAACTGAGGTAGCTAATTGGGTGGCCTTGAGGTAGGGAGATTATCCTGGATTTGCCTAATGAGCCCAGAAGAATCACAAGAGTCCTAAGTAAAAGAAGGCAAAAGCCAGAGAACCAGAGAGATGCAAAAAGGGTAAGAGGATGCAGCCCAACCTTGCTGGCCTTGAAGATGAAAGAAGTGGCCATATGTGGAGGAATGCAGGCAGTCTCTTAGAGACTGGGCAAGGCAAGAAAATGAATCTCCCCCAGCACCCCCAGAGGAAGCACAGTTCTGCTGAGGCCTTGAATATAACCTAGTGAGGCCCATTTTGGACTTGTCTCTTCCAGAACTACAAGGTAATAAATGTGTGCCGTTTAAGCCACTGTGTTTCTGTGAATTTGTTATAGCAGCAATAGGAGGCTAATACACCCAGCGAGTCATGAACACAAGAGGCTTGAGGCTGAATATATGGAGCTGGATGAGGCAGCCTGGCAGAGAAAGAGGCTCAACCCTTGCTAAGGACATGTAGTAAATAAAAAAGACAAAAGTCTTGTTCCTAGGAAAATTTATTCCAAGAGAGGAAACAATAAATAAGAAAAACAAGTGTTGCATTGTATTGAATTGGAATAAATGCTAAGGAAAAAAATAATAAAACAAGGAGCTACTCTCTGATTTCTCCTGGGCTCTGGACTTCTGTTGTTCCCCCCTGGACTGAGGTCCCAGACTCATTTCCTTGGAAGTGAGGGCTTCCTCCAGGCTATTGCTTCTGCAATAGAGCTATCCTGTTCTTCCCTCACTGCATCCATACCCTGTGTGCTGGAAGTTCACTGGGCAGGTCCCCACATACTCTTGGTCCAGCCCCAGCCCACAGCCTGCATCCTCAATGCAAGCTGCCACTCTGATGTAGGCACCAGTATCTGTGGTGATGTAAGGAAGAGGTCCGCCTCCCTGCTGCCTGACACAGTCAACCACAGCAAAGGCCCTGCTTACGGAATCCAACCTTCTGTCCCCTTGCCTCTAACCTAGCCTATGCACTAAAGAAACGTGCTTGCTCTTCTATCCATAGGAGCTAATGGAATTACTGAAGGTTCCAAGAGGCACTTTCGTCCTTAGAGGTTTGGGTGTACAGAACACATCTCTTTTTTGTTTGAAGTTATGACCTCCACCTTGTCCCTGAGTTTCTGGGAGAGAACCCTTCCTTGGGAAAAAAGCATCTGTTTTTGTGAACAGGACAAACCATGCAGTGTTTCCAATCTGACAGAGCCAGAGCCCCCAGCCCTGGTTCCCTACCCATTCCCCACCTCTCCCACCCATTTGGACAGCAGCATCCCTAACACTGTCAGATGATGAGAGAAGGGAATCAAGAGGGAGAGCAGGAGAGAGAGAGAGAGAGAGAGAGAAAGAGAGCAAAACCTGAGAAAGCCAAAGAATGCAATGCACCCCACCTTGCTCGCCCACTTGGTCCCTCACCCACTGGGCCGCTGCCTTGATGCTCTCAGTCTTGGTGACATCCAGTAGGGTGGTCTGAAGTCTGTAGGAGGTATCCTGCTGAAGTTTCTGGGCCCCCTCCTCAGTGAAGCAAGCAGCCAGCACTCGCATACCCCGATCAACCAGCTGTCTGGCCAGCAGGTTCCCAAAGCCAGAATCGCAGCCGGTGATAAAGACGTACTTCTCTGAGAGGTTGCGAACCAGATTACAGTTCTTAAACCAGCGATACATAAACGAGAAGTCCATGAGTGCTGCCATCGAGGCTGAAGGTCAGGAAGGACAGGGCTCAGAAGACAGCAGGAGATGTTGGTTCTTGGGTCCGAGGTGGCAGTCTGCTGGAACCCACAAAGGAGAGCCTCCACAACTTACAACAGATGCATGGCCCTGGCTGAGCCACTCTGTCATCTTTATAGGCGGATACATCACCACCAATTAGTCAAGATGCAAGAAATTCAAGTCCAACCTGAAGCATGTCACCTCTGACAGCCTTGGTGATTACCTCTCTCTCTCCCCCTGCCCTGCTGGGTAAATGGTGCCCCAAATGGGAAAGTCCCCAAAGGCAATGTGGGTGCCAGGAGGAAGCTCATCTGGTTGCCATGAAAGGCCAAATGAGAAAGGAAGACTCAAACTAGGAACCCGTGCCCTGAAAAAGCCATACCCTAGCCCCAACTCCAGCCAAGGGTCAAAATCATTTCTTGTGAGTGCAGGTATGCAAATAAATTTAATTTTTATTTTCAGGGAAAACATGAAGATGAATTCATTAATGCAAAACAAAAAGTGGGCTGTGCCCTCCAAGCCCCAAGAGAAATTGAAGTCCAGATCATCAAGTCTTTAGAGATCTTAAGTGAGTCTCCATCATGCAATGTGATGTAAAACAAAGATTTTCCCCAGGTTGTGGTGCCTCCATTGTCCTAAGGCCAGAGGCAACTGAGACCACCTAACAGGGAGGATGAGGATACGAGGCCCCAACTCTCAAAAGTAGAAAGACCCAAGAAACTCGGGGCCTGGCTTGTGGGGTGATACACAGGCCACCAGCAAGGAGTTCCCAAACCAGTCCAGAATTCCACCCACCCCTACCCCCTGGTGACCAGGCCAATGGAGGGAGCTGAAGAAAGAGGGCAGGGCCTCAAGAAGATGTCTTTCTTTCACCCAGGTCCAGATGTACTCCAGGTAGTCTGATGAAGCAGGAAGCCTGAAGGTGGGGTGACAGTGGGAGGGAACTCTGAAGAGACTGTGAAGCCAGGTGACACAGTGGCTAACTGAATGAAGATCAGGAGTCAGAGTGATTTGAAGGCAGGGGCCAATGACAGGTAGAAGCACAGGTGTTTGGGCATGGGGAGGAAGGCAGGGAAGGGATCATTTTGATCCAAGCATCACTGAGCATGTGGTTCAGGGAGATGATGAGGATGGATGGTGAGTTCACTGGGCAGCTCAGGAAAAGGCCTGGGCAGAATCCTTCGTTCTGAGAAGCAAGAGGCACAGGAGGAGCAGAAAGCTAGCTGCTCCACAGGAGATTGAGACTTGGAAAATTTCAGGATCAAGACTTGGAGGGGAAGGAGAAATTCCAGGCAATGGGGCAGAGTGCTCACAGAAAGGTAGGAGGGAAGTTGGTAAAGCAAAGCAATAAGGAAGCCATATAGGTGTGAGCAGTGAGGACACACCCAGGATTGCTTAAGACAGTGGGACAGAATGATGCTGGAGCACAGGGTGATTTCTTGGCTCAACCTCCAGGGTCACCATGCTTCAGGATGAGCTTGATGACAGCTCACACCTTCTCTATTCTGACACAGAAAAGTGTCCCAAAGTTCCCTAGAAGGAAAGGATAATGGTTTTATGCCTATGCTCCACTATTTACTGATTCTGCCCCGCCCAAAGCAGGTAAAGCAGGTGTCTCGCTGTGGCCATTCTGAGCTGAGGATGATGGGAGTGTGTGTGGAGACGATCTCTGAAGGGCAGACCCAAAGCCCATATGTGATGGAGGAGGAGAATGGTGGCAGGCAAACCCGACTAACTTCATACCTTCCCCACAGTCCTGCACATCCCGCACTGGATCTGGCAAGCACCCCCAGTCACTTTTTACCTCCTGGTTGAGTTAGCAAGGAAGTTAAAGCTGGGAACAGTCAGATAATTCCCCCCAGGGCTGAGCAGCCCCAGGGATGATGGGATTCCCGGTTCTTGAAGTTGCAGGTGAGATCTACGAGTTGGCTCTGGCCTTGAAGAAGGATGACTCAGAACTGCCCAAAGCAGGCGTGGTCCTGGACCTCTCTGCTGATGCTGACCAAGGCAGTATTC
>PVKS010004625.1:0-91477 GCA_004027875.1 Aplodontia rufa
CTCCCCTCCATCTCCAGCCATGAGGTGAGCAACTCTGCCATGATGTGCTGTCTTGCCACGGGCCCAAAAACAACAGCACCAATCAACTTGGAAACTTCCAGAACTTGAGCCAAAATAAACTCTGTATAAGTTAATTGTCTCAGACTTTTAAAATAGTAATGGAAAGTTAACACATTCTTTGCATCCAACTTTTTGAAAGACCAAGGTCTACGCAGCATGATGTACAATTAGGTTTCCTATTGCCTATAACTTCCAGAAATTTGTCCATTATCCATCCATGCACCAAAGCATAAGATCAAGAGAAGACATAGATAACCAGAGAATACCCATTCTCTTCAGTTCTCACTTTCTGATATACCTGGTCACACTTTGTGACATCAGAAATGATTTATTTCAAGTGCCAATAACTATTTTAATATATTTTCTTTTTTTATAACATTGTTCTTTGCAGCAATTATTCTTCAATATTTTAGTTATAAAACAACCAGAAATGGAATTTGTTAAAATTCATTTTATTTAGCATTTTTTGCTGGTTACATTAGCCCTCTTTCTATTTGAAAATGTAAATTCTTACACTCTTGGAAAATGTATTTTGTTATTTCTTTGGTAATATTCTTCTATCCTTTTACTCTGTTTTCTCTTTCTGTGATTCCCATTACTTAGATATTTGATCTCTTGTTTGATTTTCTAATTTTTAATGTGCTTTTTTCTGTATTGATATTTTTATTTTTTATTATATTTATTATTATTTCAGTAAGTTCTTACATACTGAAAGGATTTGTTGCTACACATTCATATATGCATATGTACTGATAATGTAACTTGAGACTGATCCTCATCCTGTTTCCCCCCTTCACCTACACCCCACTCACTCCAGTGTAATTCCTCCCATTACATAGATAAATGTCCATATACATGTATGTACATGTATATCAATTTTTGAATTTTTAAGATTTAAATGACTGTATAACTGTTATTTTCATCCCTCTCCACCCTCCATATCTCCACTCCTTGCCCTCTTCCCCCTTAGCAAAAGTTCCCCCAGATAACACTTTCACCCTATCCTTGGCTTTACTCTAGCTTAAGCCAATAAGAGAAAACATTTGACCCTTAAGTCTCTGGGTTTGTCTTATTTCACTCAACATTATTATTTCCATTTCCATTCATTTACCTGAAAAAGCTATGATATCATTCTTTCTAATAGCTGAGTAGAAATCCAGTGTGTGTGTGCGTGTGTATCTCAGATTTGGGATCCAATCATCCAGTCCTTAATTTAGCTATGGTAAATTGAGCTGCTATAAACATTGATGTACCTGTATCTTTGTAATATGCTGATTCTAGTTCTGAGAAAATACCCCAGAGTGGGATAGCTGGGCCATATCAGTTCCATCCACACTGGTTTCCAGAGCAGCTATACCAACAGTGTGTTAGTGTTCTTTTCTCCCCACAAGTCCTCTAGCATCTGTTATTGTTTCTATTCTTCATCTTTGTTATTCTGACTGGTTTGAGGAGAACTCTTAAGGTTATTTTGATTTGCATTTCTCTGATTGATAGTGATTTATTTAAACTGTCTTTTTAAATTTTGATTTGTTTATATCTTCAACTATTTTATTGCTTCTGAAATTTTATGTCATAATTTTTGGGAACTGTTATTCTCTGCACATCTCTTTTTATACTGTTATATTTATTAACTTATGTATCCTATTTTAAAATTTTTACCTTCAAAGGTATTAGATTTACTGTTTTTTAAAAAATTGTCTGAATTTCTAGAAAATGTCTTTCCTTTTCTTCTGTTCATTTTACATTCTGTATTTCATATTAGAGCTTTCCGTAACTACTGATTATTCTTACTTGCTTATATTTATTTAATCTGAGATACTTGCAAACTGCTGAATGTTATTTTATTATTTACCCTGAATGACATATTGAATTGTTTCCAGGTTTGTGTGCATGTTTTTGCATAATCTTGTATATGTTATAAATTTAAATGTATATATTATTTGATATCTCAGTATTTGGGTTCTTAGGGTAAAACATTAGAATTAATTTAGAAGTTTCAGGTTCATCTACTAAGATTCATCAACTAATTTCACTGACTTGCTGGAATATTTCTGATTGACAGAATCTTTAGTTGTTTTTTATTTTTATTTTTTCCTTGACTTACCAGATTCCTCAGAGCAATGTTACGATCTTCTTCCAGAAAAGCACGAGCCATGCTCCCAGAATTCTGAAAGTCAAGTATGACGAAGCTTATCAAATCTAGTTAATTCTACAGTAAGAGTGGATCCAACTTACAAGTGATTTATACTAAGCAATCTGCACATAATTATTTTAATTATTCTTGAAAAGTCAGCTACATCTCTTTGGCAACCTAGGACCCAAAGTATGAATTGATCGTTAGATAGCAAACTTCCAATTCTATTGATCAGAAGTTAAATAGATCAGTGAAGTAAGAGGACCAAGCCTTTGTTGATAGTCAGGGAAAATAATCCTTTTCCAGGATACCATGGAAAATTTACATGAACAATAAGACAACTGTGGAAGATAGCCGATGATCTTATTCTCTGTAATTATCATTATACCTCCGGTCTTTTACTTTTCTTCTTCTCAATTTTTCCATGAGTATGGAATCAGTCTGAATTAATGTGTTAAGAGACAGACCATTCTTTTGCTTGGGCTGTATTAGGACAGTTCTTCAGCTGCTCAGGTTATGGACTGTGACTCATGACTCTGTTAGGTAAAGTTCTTAGGGTAACTCTCATACAGATGCATTACCAAGAATTGCTATTTTCTAAGTTTACACTTAAAAAAGTTAAAATAAGTAATTAAAATATTTACCAGTTAATTGAATAAATTTCTTTTTTAGATATTATTTATTCATCATTTAATTTCAATTAATACTATATAAAGTTGAAAATAATAAAACATGCAATACAAATATGCAAAATACAGGGGCTAGAGTGGTGGCTAAACAGTTGGAGATCTTGCCTAGCAAACATGAGGACCTGAGTTCAAACCCCAACACCTCATACACAACTAAATGTTGGAGAAATAAAAACCAGATGAAAAACTAAATAAAATGATTCTTTCTCGCTCTCTCTCCCTCTCTCTCTCTTTACAAAAAAGAAAAGGAAAATACATCTTGAGATTTGAAAAAGGAAGTAAGAAAGAGAGGTTTCAGAGTTTTCCTATACCATCATAATTAACATTAGGACTTTACACTTTGAATATTGAGGCAATAAGAACATTCAGCCAATGACAACATACAAAATATATCACATTATCTGTTTATATAGTAATTTCTATAACTAGTCAAATAAATTTTCCAGATGGAGATGATTTAATTTCAATTACATGGGTTCATTTAAAGTTGTTCATATTTTTAAACCTACACATTTCTATAATGATATATCCTTTTTTAGTAATTAATAGTATTATTTGCATGACTATCATTTCTGAAGGATCTTTCTAAAGAAGAAATGGTAATATATAGTTAAACAATATTTCATTCATTCCATAGTGAGAAATTTAAATTTCAAATTCCATTTTATCTTCAAAAATATAGCTCCTTGCTTACATAAAATGGATGTTTTTATTTTCTTTTTAATTATTTTATTTTTTTAAGATAGAAGAACAGTGGGAGAGAGAGAGACAGAGAGAATCATTTTTTATTGAGTTTTTCTTGCTCTGACGCTTAGTTGTGTACGTGGGTGCTAGAGTTTGAACCCGTGTACTTGCGCATGCCAGGCAAGCTAACTGCTGAGCCATCACTCCAGCCCCTTATTTTAATTTTTTTTAGTTTTTTAAAATTTTTATTTGTTCTTTTTAATTAATACGTGACTACAGAATCCATTTTTATATAATTATAAAAGTATAGATAGAGCATAACTTTCTCTAATTCCATGTCCTGTACCTCCTCTCCTGGATCCTTCCACACCTCCTGATCCCTTCCCTCTATTATTCTAATCTTTCTGGCACTTACCCATAGCTGTTTGTTTAATTCATTTCTCCTGGGTGTACATGATGGTGCGATCCATTGTGGTATATTCATATATGCACATAGGAATGTTTTATAATATTCATTCCACTATCTTTCCTTATTCCATCTCCCCTCCTTCCCTTCATTCCCCTCAGTCTACTCCACTAATCTTACTTCTGTTCTTTCCTATCTCCTTATTTTGATTTAGCTTCCATATATCAGAGAAAACCTTTGACCATTGACCATCGGGGACTAATTTCACTTAGGATGATAGTCTACAAATCCATCCATTTGCTGGCAAGCGTCATTAAGTCATTCTTTATGGTTCAGTAATACTCCATGGTTTATATATATCACATTTTCTTTATCCATTTATCTATTAAAGTGCACCTAGGTTTGCTTCATAGATTAACTATTATGAATTGAGCTGCTATAAACATGGATGTGTCTGCATCACTCTAGTACGCTGATTTTAAATTATCAGGATATACAGAGACGAGTG
This sequence comes from Aplodontia rufa, assembly GCA_004027875.1. Taxonomy (NCBI): domain Eukaryota; kingdom Metazoa; phylum Chordata; class Mammalia; order Rodentia; family Aplodontiidae; genus Aplodontia; species Aplodontia rufa. Next base: position 4,482 of record PVKS010004625.1, read on the forward strand.
GGGTTACTGGGTCAAATGGTGCTTCCATTCCTAGTTTTGTGAGGGATCTTCATACTGCTTTCTAGAGTAGTTGTACCAATCTGCAGTCCCACGAACAAAGTATGAGTGGACCCTTTCCCTCACATCCTCGCCAACATTTATTGTTACTTGTATTCTTGACGATAGCCAATCTGACTGGAGAGAGATGAAATCTCAGTGTAGCTTTAATTTTCGTTTCTCAAGTTGCTAGAAATTTTGTACAGGTTTTCATATTTTTTTACCTTGCATTGCTTCTTTTGAGCTATGTCTATTTAGTTCCTTTGCACATTTATTGGTTGGGGTTTTTTGTTTGTTTGTTTTATTGGTGGGGAGTTTTCAAAGATATTTAGAATAGCACTTTCAGTTTCCCAAAACACTAGAAATTTGGTTAGATATTTTATATTTTTCACAGATTTTAATATATATTGACAAATCAGAAGTCAAATTTTTCAACTGAAAAAAGTAATTTCAAATATGTCATCTTTTTAAATATTTTAAAATTCATTCTTCTAAACTCACTTTTTCTCCTTTCTTTTCCTCCTCTACTTATTCTTCTGGCACTTTGTCTATAACCACAGATTCAATATTCCTTTAGGTATTTATCATACACATTACATGATAACCTAGTCAAGGGCAATATGCCTTTTGGTGTCAGCTCTGTACCATCTTGTGATGAACCAGTTAGATCTGTGAAAGAGGGAAAACTATATTGTAAATAAATAGAAAGTAATAAGCACAATTCCTGTAGTATTTAGATTATGTTTGTTGTTATTTACTGAGTTACCTGTTATCTATGAGGCAATCGGAAAATTTTAAAGCTTGCAATTATTGAAGTGGAAGATAAATATAAGGAAATTCAAGAAAGAAAGAAGGAGAGAGAAAGAGAAGAAAGAAAGAAAAAAGAGACAGAATGAACTAAAGAAAAGAGAAAAAGAAAGAGAAGGGAAAGTAGGCATTATATGGAGCGAGAACTCTTGGAAGCTCAAATGATGTGGTCTGTCCCAAAATAGACACATCACATGAAAAAGTTTCTTCGTAATTACTCAGCTTTTCCCTCACTTAGAAAATAAAGAAATCAAACAAAGTAAACTCCTATAATTCTTCAGGTTAAAAATAATTACATTTATAATTTGTGTGAAATTATGCAGGTTAAATTTGTAATTTTAATCTCAGATAACTGACAGCCATTTCAAAATTATCATGGCAAAAGTCCAGCTGTCCAGCTGTAGATTTTTTTTTAAAGAGAGGATAGTGACAGAGAGAGAGAGAGACGAGAGAGAGAGAGAGAGAGAGAGAGAAAGAGAGAGAGAGAGAATCATTTATTTTTTAGTTTTTCACATGGCTTTTGTTGCTCTGACACTTAGCTGTATACATGGGTGCTGGGGTTTGAACCCGTATACTCACGCATGCTGGGCAAGCACCATAACCTCAGAGCCACAGCTCCAGCCCTCTAGCTGTTGATTTTTATCTTAGATCTGCTATTCATGCTGCATCTCTAGATTCTTAAATGGTTCTAAAATGAGCCCACTGTTCTACCAAAACCCACAAGATCTTCATTAAATTATGTTTCTCTTTCAAACCCTTCACTTCAATCTTTGGCAAAATCTTTGGCCCAAATCACAAGATAATTCCCTAAACCCATCAATTCTTTCAACAATTCTTATTCCAACTTTTATTAGTTTCTTACAACAATGTCATGATAATCAGTCTCTGCTCAAGTTTTTGGCCGTTTCCAGTCTAGTTTTCATAAAGCAAGCAGTGCCACCCTTTCAAACCTTTAGTTAGTTACATCATTAGATTCAAAATCTTTCAGCAATTTGTCATCACTAAGAATAAAATTTTGAAATGACAAAATCATATATAATGTATATCATTTCACCTACATCAGCTCTACAATTTTACCTCTTCTGTTCACCAACCTCATGGCAATGATGTGTCACTTGAAGGCCCTTGCACTTCCTTTTCATTTCTCCAACTGTGTACTCAAATGGCTTGTTTCCTGTGTCATTTGCATCTGTTTTTGAATGCCCTCTCCTCAATAAGCATAACCCTGACTTTTATTTAAGTTAGCATCTCTTTATACTTATTTCTCTGATAGATTTCCTGATATTACTTACCTCTGCATATAATTATGATATGCGTAATTGTTTCTAAGTATCTTTCTACTTATATAACACTGTGCACTTCTTGGAGATATTTTGTTTTGTTGCCAAATCTCTTTGTTACCTAAGACAGCATCTGCTACATAGTAAACCCTCAGTAGATACATTGTTATCTGACGTCATCCTGACAATTACAATAGCAGTAGGTTTTACCATTGTACCTTTATGTAAAAGGAGGTTAAAAAGGCTCAGGGAGACTGTTTCTTGTAGGCTACAGTTCTATAGAACATCCCCATTTCTACTTAGTCCAAACCAAGCTATTATGAGTTTCTATAATGTTACTTACATGCATCTGAATTTCTAGTAGTTACACTACTTATGTTCTAATTCAATTAAAAATATATATACTCAGGAATATTTTAATATTCAAAAAGAACATCATTTTGTTAAAAGAACTTTGTATACAGTGTGCAGATGGAAGTGTAACAACAGACCCCTTCAACATGTAAAACTATAATAAAAATAATATCTTGTTTAAAAAAAAGATATTAAAAGTACTTTCAACAGAAAATAAAGAACTTTGATAATTTTCTTACATTATCCTGCAATAGTAAGCTTAAATGCTAAAGTGATTGATTTATATTTTATTAGATATTAATTAACATGAGAGCATTTAATTTCTAGATTACCTGAGTTATGAAATTAACTAATTAAATCTCAGTTATCCCTGGCATATATGAGAAAACTTTAGTGGGGAAACAAGATATCAGATTTCTTACAAATGATGTCAGTGAGAATAAACAAATTAAAAATAAGAGGCTTAATTCTCACTGTTGTGAGTAATAGAAAATATTTCACTCTCTTTCTATTGATTAGAGATTTAACCTTAGAAAACTTGAAATTGTAGGTATGTTTTTCTTTTTTTAAAATGTTTACCAATACATAATCTCTTTTTGAAAACTAGATGTGACTTTGTCAGCTTTACAATTCAAGAATGACGTTCCCAAGAACTTGGGGCCATCTCTTTCGTGTAGATGACAAGGTAGACAGCACACCTAGTTCTGAGTTTCAGTGGGAAGACAGTGGGTTATTTGTTCCAATTTGCCAAACTATTTTCTGTCATGATGATAAGACAAGCCTGGATAAAGCCAACTAGCTGTCACAGATGATTACCCCAAAGACCAGTGAATTTACAAATAACTGTGAGTGATAAATGTTTTTGTCACATTCTCTTCCTTGAAAATTTGTTATTGTTTATCTTGAAAAACATGTAAGTAATGTGGGTTATATCTCCATGGTGTTGTACACATATTAGTTTTCTGTCTTCACAATCTCTCAACTCACAGCCTGTGATACAAGTCACTTTTTGGTTTAATGCTTACTCAATTAATAGAAGTGTTGTTTTTTGTTATCCCTTTTTGGAAAGGGTTTCTGGACTGGGAGATGGTTTTATTTCTGATTATATTTCTCAAATAAATTTAACATTTTAGTTTAATTGTACCATTCCATTTGTTAGTGCATGAGCAGAGAGCTGGTGCTATTTGGCTTCAGTGAGAAGCCATTTGACCTGCCTTTCAGGGAAAAGGCACAGAATCTAGAGGCATTGAGGTAAATGAACTGTTCTTTATCAAGAGAGAATAGGTTAGATAACTAGAGGTAATAAAACTTTTGAGACTTCTTTCTTGATGCAGTACTGGTCCAAGTTTCAGGGATTCGATCTTTTGCACAATTCTAGTTGATACTTCTTTCAATTCTTGCTGTAGTATTGGAAGTCATAAATTACTTTATTTCCATACATAGGATGAAAATACAAGAAGATGAATGTTAAGATACAGAAATTTTTATTTGGGACAGGAATAATAGGGAATAAAAAAGACTAGAAGCTGTGGCAGCATGCTATCTACCTGTGAATAAGTAAGGAGAAGCAGACCAATTAGATTAAGCCCTTTCATTTAATAGATAATAGCATTGTGTTGCTTTAAGTGGCCATAGTTTACATAACAGAATTTTTGGGGTTTCTATTTTTCTTTTTCCTCCAAATAATGGTTTTAGAAATCTTTTGTTATTTTTAGATCTTTTCTACTTCCAAAGAAATATTGTTTTCCAGTTTTTTATTATTTATTTATTTATTTATTGCATGCTGTGACTTTTTTTCATTCCAAATTCTTTTTTTATTTTTATTGGTGGATTATAGTTGTACATAATGATGGAATTTGTTGTCACATATTCATACATGCACACAATTGATTTTGGCCAACATCCCCATCTAGCACTCCCCACCTCTCTCCTCCAATTCCATGGTCCCTTGCCTTTCTAGGTTACATATTTATTCTAATATAGTCCAGTATATTGACATAATTCTTACAGCTATGAAAAACATGTGATTCTTTTTAGAGTCATTTGTCATCTTTGAATCACAAAGGCAGATATATTGATGAGTGTGCTAATCTGTAAATATCAAAGGAAATGACGAATACTTTGACTTAATTTCAGTCCAAGCCTTTCTTGACATCCCTGTATTTTTATAGGTTTCCATGGTAATGAAAATATTTTTGAGTTTTAAAATATGTGATTTTGAATCATAAAATTTTTATTAAATATGCTTTCTCTGTTTGTTTATCTCTTTTCCTTCAGAATTAAGCATGGGATAGGAAGAAAAGTTCATGGCTCAACTCTGTGAGTAGATGATATGTAGCTAATAAAATCTACCTCAGCTTTTTCTAGCCACAGTGAGGTTCTGTGGATTTGTTTAGCAGGGTCTATTTAATATTGTCATTGAATAGAAAAACTAGGACAGGGATTCAGCCTTTGCCTTGGTTCCCTGTAGGGTCTTTTCTTTCCTTGCTTTATAAGTTGGATCATTTCAATTCTTGCCTCTGTTTTCACATGCCTTTCTCTATTCTATGTGTATATCTTAATCTTCACAGATGCATAAGTGTCTCTTCAGTCAGTCCACATCTAACTAATGATAGTTTCAAAGATCTCATCCCCAGGTACTATGTGGATATGAATTTTAGGGGGTTGTTATTTAACCTAGTACATTTTTTCTTCTGGCCCTCCATAATTCACATGGATCACTCTTGCAAACTATACTCATCCCATCCACACATCCCTGTATGTCTTAACCTATCTCATTAACTTTAAATAAAAATCTCATATAGATATTAGCATCTCAAAAGTTTCGAACATTCAAATTTCTAAACTCATATGTAGTTTTTGCTAGATAATAAATGGGAGAAATATCGGTGATATGATTTTGTGTATTTGTATATGTCTTCATGTCTTAATAAACACAACATAGACTTTTGAGCAAGATAAGAAAAACATTTCAACATCATTTAAGTATAGATGAGACTTTTGATAGGCTCTGTGGCAACATTATTCTCCCTCTGGGTACTTGTGAAACCAGAAAACACCTTTTCTGTTTCTAAAATGTAGTGTTGGGTTAAGTAAAGGATAGATAGTCCCTTTCTAAAAAGAAGAAAATAGAATAAAAGGGCCACTGTCTATAGCAAATTAAAAAACTAGTGGGGGACATTTGATTAACTTTCGAAGCCTGAGAGATAAAGTGATCCTATTTGGCTTCATGTGCCCTGTAGGGTCTAACTGGAGCAGAGGACCTGCTCTCTCAGGCCTACCCCACTCCCATTTCCTGTTTAGAGGATCCTCAAAACCTGGCAGACATCCTTTATGCTGTGACTCTCCTATTTGGTTGAAGCTGACAGAGTTGCTGCTGATAGACACTTTTAAAACCTTGTTAGTTTTCCATCGATGTCAAGAGTACCCAGCCCATTCACCCCATTTCTCCACAGCTCCTTGCTGATTACCCTGTCATTCTTCCTGTCTTCTGATAAAAGCTGAAGCTAAGATATAAGCCCAACCTCTCCAATGCAAGTTTGGCCAGTCATACCCTTGCTCCTGCTTCAGAGCACACTATTGTGTTAGAATGAGAATTTTTCATATCAGGTACTGGTTCCATTGTGCTTGATAATTTCTTATCCTTTATCTGTTCTCTCTCATCTATTACTGTAAGCAGCAAGAGCAAACTAGGCCTCATCTTCCATATTTTGTTAAGAAATCTAAATTTTGAAGTTCAAGATTGAAGTGTAGCTCAGTGGTAGGGCCTGCCTAGTTTGTGTAAGCCCCTGAGTTCTATCCCCAACCCTGAAAAGAAAAATTGTTTTCCATGTTCACTATGTATCAGTTCTACTTTCCACACAACAGCTGAACACAGTTCAGCCATATTTTCTGCCCCATTATAAAAATCTCCAGTGTCTGTTACCATGCTTCTCATTTTCATCTGAGACCTGAGCAGAAGCAGTTTGAATGTTTATTTTTCTGTCAGCATTCTATTCATGATCATATATGTATGTATTCTTCAGGATGACAGATGCTTTCTCTGTTTCCTGTCTGTCTGAACTTCACCAGATGCACTTTCAACATCCATATTTCTACCAAGGAAATGTAGAATTATTTTTGCTCTTTGCCTCACAGTCCTTCTGTTATCTACCCATTACCCAACTACAAAGTCACTTTTACAATTTTAGGTACCAGTTACAAAAGCATACTACTCCCCAGTACCAAAAAAAAAAAAAAAAAAAAAAAAAAAACTGTATTAGTTCCCCAGGTTAGCCACAGGAAAGTACTAGAAATTTAATACCTTAAAAACAACAGAAATTTATTAACCCACATTTCTGGAGGCTAGAAGAGCAAAACTGAAATGCTGGTGAGTCAATTTTCCTTGAGAAGAATCCTTCCTTGCCTCTGCAGGCTGATAAAGATTCTGGAGAAGATTTCCGGTGTCCGTAGTTTCCTTTGGTTGCCCGCGATTTGTGGCTTTTCTTTGCTTGCTTCTACATCACTCTGATATTTACATCCTAAGTTAGCCTTTTCTCCTCTGTGTTTTCTGTGTCTTCACATAGTTTTCTTATTAGGAAGCCAACCATTGGATTTTGGGTTCTAATATGTTGTTACCTCATCTTTAATTAACTAATTGTGTTTGCAAAAATCCTAACTCCCAAATAAGTTCATATTCTAAGGTCTGGGTGGTCATGAATTTAACAGGATCACACAAGTGTTCAATTCGTACAGTATAGACAGATGTCAAATTTGTGGCCAGCTAACCTCTAGGTATAAGAATATCTCAATTATTTGACATGTGTGTCAGGAAAAGTAAAGAAGAAATTCCCAAGGCACAGCCTTTTCTCTTACTGGGGAAAAAAAGTAATGACTGTTTTCTCTTGTGCTTCACAGTATGTCCTGTGAGATTTCATTTTAAATACATAATTTCTTTAGTGGACTACCTGCATCAATATATTTCTGAATGCATGATAACTAATTAATTAACTTTTCTCTATCTTTTATACTGGCATTGAAATGTCTTTTATTGGTTTGATGTTTTCACTTCCAGATCACTAGGAAATAAATCTATATGAAAAAATGCAAAATATCCTTCTCATTTAATTATAATTATTCTTTCCAAAGATAATCTGTACTACTATATAAGGTATTTAGTACTGCTTTTTAAAATGAACTAGTAAATTAATATTTTAATGTTTGTCAGCCTTAATTATAATATATTAATATTGATACATATAGCACACATAATGAAAATGCCTTTGCAATCTAAACATTTTAACAAGTTAAAGGTTTTATGACGGCAGGGCATTTAAGAATTAGTTACTCTAATATTCTCTCTCATGGTGTCAAAATGGTTTAAGCTGTCCCAAGATTCACCTTCTCACACAATAAAATGTGATGCCTGAATTGATAAATGTTTTGTCTCACCTTTAAAGTTTGAGAGTTGATTATCCCACAGTTTCAGTGTAGTGATACATGCTTAGTATTTAGCATCTCTGAACTAATTGGTATCCATGAGGAATGCTTTGATTATTTAAGAATCATTCTTTATGGCCAAGAAAAGATTAATCTTATGTCATTGAGACACAAATCCACCAAGTCATTGCAGAAAAGAGTGACCTCTTAGGTAAAGGACATAATATTACCTTACATAGCCCCCTAAAATATCTTTGAATACTTTCTTCTTCTTCTTCTTTATATATGTATGTATGTGTGCACACACATGTATGTTTCACCTAAAGTTCTTTTGATAAATCTATGTTGTAAAATTTGGAATCAATCTTTTCATTTTAGTGGATACAGTACATTCTGTTATGTGCTAATTAGCATTGGTTTATTCTTCTATGACTGATAGATATTTGCATTGGTTCTATATTTAAATGTTCATCTGTGGGAGAGATTCCTTGAATTATATAAATAGCAGTAGAATTTATGGGCCTTTCCTAATTACTTCCTCAAATAATCTGAAAAAAATAATAATATCTAAGACATATTGAGAAATTTAGGCAACAAAGAAGCTAGAGGCCATAGTCTCCACACCAATTTTTGCTCATTTCCAACGCTAAATAGCTAGTTCGTAGGTACCCCAAAACACCATCAGACTCAGAATTCACTAGGAAGATTATAGAACTCAGCTAAAGGTGTTATATTGTCATTTTCAGTTTATTACAGAGAAAAGATGCACCTTAAGTTCAGCCAAAGGAGGGGTACACAGAAAAGGGTGGAAGAAAGCTTTACTTGCTGAGATTTCCTAGTCTTAGCACTAGGAAGTCAAGATATGTTACAATTTTGTTATAGGTGTGTGACAACATGCACACATGCTTGTGTTGACTATGAAGGAAGCTCCCCAAAATTTCAGTGTCCAGAACTTTTTCTTCTTATTTCCCCACACTTTTCTTTGATATTAATATTAATTATACAGGCTAAGGTGGTTCAGTGTGATATTGCCATGTGTTCAGCATGCAATGTCAAATCCAACGTTCCTTTCACCACTCTCTGCCCTCTCCATTCCCAGTTTCTACAATCACTATTGTGTTTTTAGTTTGATGTTTTTGGCTTCCATGTATAAGAGAGACATTTGATATTTGTCTTTCAGTGTTCATCTTATTTCACTTAATATAATGTTCTCCAGTTCCAATTGATAGGAACTTTGTTGCAATTGATAGGATTTCATTTTTGTGACTGAATAATACTGCATTGTTTTATACATATCACATTTTTTTTAGTTTTTTAAGGAAGTTCTTTCTGTTCTCCATAACAGCTGTACTAATTTACATTCTCACCTACAGTGTGTAAGAGCTTCTTTTTTTTTCACTTCCTTAACACTATTTTTAATTTTTTTTAGTTCTTTGATAGTAGCCATTCTAACTGGAGTGAGATGGCATCTCATTATAGTTTTTCTTTTTTTTTAAGAGAGAGGAACAGTGAGAGAGAGAAAGAGAGGAAGAGAGAGAAATCAAGTTTATTTAGTTTTTCATGTGGCTTTCCTTGCTCCAAGACTTCATTGTGTACGTGGTGTTAGGGTTTGAAATTAGATCCTCACACATGCCAGGCAAGCACCATAACTGCTGAACCACCACTCCAGCCCCTCATTATAGTTTTGATTTATATTTTCCCAATGGCTAATGATGTTGAACATTATTTAATATATTCATTGGCCATTTGTATTTCTTCTTTTGAGAATTCTATATTCAAATTATTTGTTCTCTCCCTTTGTTATTAAAGTTTTTAGTTTCTTAGAGATTTTGTCCAATGAATAGTTGTGAAATATTTCCTCCCATTCTGTAGGCTGTCTCTTCACTTTGGTGATTGTTTACTTTATTGTGCAGAAACAAGATTGTTTAATCCCATTAGTCACTTTTTGCTTTTTTCAAAGCAAATTAGTAGGGCCGGAACGGTGGCTCAGCAGTTATGGTGCTTACCTGGCATGTGTAAGTATGTGAGTTCAAACCCCAACACCATGTATACAATGAAGTCTCAGAGCACCAAAAGCCACATGAAAAACTAAATAAAAACTGTTTCTCTCTTTCTCTGTCTCACTGTCACTCTCTTTAAAAAAAAATAGTAAATGTTTGCTTTTGGAGTCCAAACCAAAAAATCATCGCTTGTGTATATTTTAGAAAGAGAGGGATAGTGAGACAGAGAGAGAAAGAAAATCGATTTTATTTAGTTTTTCCATGTGGCTTTTGTTGCTCCAACACTTTATGGGGTACATGGTGATAGGGTTTGAACTCATGTCCCAGCACATGCTGGGTAGGCACCGTAACCACTAAGCTACTACTCCAGCCTTTTGTACCAATATATTAAAGAGTTTCAGTTATGTTTTCTTCTTTAAGTTCTAGGTCTTATATTCAACTGTTTTGTCCATTTTGTGTTATTTTTGTACACAAGTTACAGAGTTCAAGTGTATGTCAAATTTTCCTTGAAGCATTTATTGAAAAGTCTGCCATTTCTCCAGTGTATGTTTTAGTAGTTTTCTCTATAGTCAATTGGCTATAAATGCGTGGGTTTATTTCTGGGATGTCTTACAATTTTTATTGAGACTTCATCAAATAGTCAACATTGGTTGATTGGTTAAGAAGTTAATGTCAGTTTCAAGTTTGACTAATACTACAGAACCTACCCTAAATAAGATAGGGTCTTTCTGATAGGTTGAGTTCCCACCTTGAAATATTTGAATGTGGTCACCTCCCACTAAGTTCTTCCCATGCGTAACAGTGCCTATACAAATCAAAGAAATTCCTGTGAAACATGGCAGATCACTTCCTATAAGTAAAGAGAAAATTCCAGTTCACTCTTATGAAAAAGCCAACTTCTTTGCGCCACACAAATAGCTAATGCTTTAGAAATATCAAGCAAAAAATAAAGTTATGTTTTTATTTCTGGACAAAATATAATAGGCTTTGAAAAGCTAATGTTATCAATGAGTACAAATCAGGATAAATGACAAAATTAATTTCTAAACAATTCAAAGAGCTATTTAAGCAGTAAAGACTAAATAGATTATTGTTCTAGAGGGAATAAAATAATTTAATGTGAAGTAGGCAGTTATCTTTGGGCTATCAAGTATGAACCTAGACATGGGCTAGAGATTACCACAATTAAGCAGAGGTTATGGAGTAAATTTGGAGTTAATTCTGATATGAATGGTACAAAGGCCACATGAAAGGATAATATCCCCGAGAAAAGTTTTTATGTATATTGAGACTGTATATTGATTTTTTGCTGAATACTGAGGATGTATGCCTGTGAAAGGTATAATGAAATGTTCTGTAGTCTCATAAGCATCAGGACAAACAAATACTGTTGCAGAAAGTCTTGAAAAGAAAACGTTCAAGTGATGAAAATATTAGAGGGATTGGAAAATTGAAATATCCATAGTTACTTTTTCCAGAGTCACTATTATTAACATGGGGTGCAGCTACAAGTGAGAATTCAGACTTGGCAGAAGACTAATTTTGGGTGTTGGAAAAGATACATAGATGAGTATATTCGAAAAATGAAATAATGATCCATGGTGAAATGTAAGAACAGCTGAATCATTTATACTTATCTCATAAACAATACCAAGCATACAATAAACACTTATTAGGGCATGCAGTGATAGAATGTCATATGATAAATACCCAGAAAACAAAGGCAGACTACTGACGCAGACCTTTAACTGATCTAAATGTTACAGTAAGCAGACCTGAACTTTAAATAATTATGATTAAATTATTATAGAAAATTGTCAGTTAAAATAGATAGCATCAATAAATTATGCTGAGTGAAATCAGCATAACCCAGAAAACCAAGGGTTGAATGTCTTCAGTCATCTGTTAAGGCTGGAGCTAGACCCTGGCTATTGAGAAAGGAGGTCTATTATCATGTTTTATATCCGGATAAGGTGAAATGTCATACAACCTAAGGCATTTGTAAGCATGTATTGGGAAGGAGGGGAGGAAGGGATAAGGGTAATTGGGGGAGGCTCTTGGGGGTAAATCTAATTTTCAGAATTTATATATATATATATTATATTATTTCATTAGAAGCTTATTTGATTGTTCAACAAATAAATTTCTGAATAAAAAATTTAAAAATAGCATTATAGAAAAAAAATTGGATGTAATTCCTTTATGAAGGTTTGGTAATATCTATTTTCTATTCATTTGGCAATTTCTTTACTTTTTAAAATACTTCCTCTTTAGTGTAATTATTATATTGCCACTGCATGATTTCAGTCTTTAAAGTTTAGATATATGTACAGATACTGTGAAGATGTAATTAAAGTTTATTTTCCCAAATATTTTAGGAAAGATGTTTGTTAATGACTCACATAACTACGAATCATCCACTTATACCTAATTTAATAGCTTCTGAGAAACAATTGTAATTTAATCAGCTTAATCTTACTGTCAAGTGCACTTCTCACTAAGGCAATGTAAACTGACACCTTGAAGTGATACTTAGCATTATACCCGGCCTAAAGGAACAATTCTACCTATTATAACAGCCAGAAATCACATCAAGGAGATATTCAGTTTAAAAATATTAATGCACCATTAAGTTATAATTTAAAGATATAGGTAGTATATTTGTTTCATGAAATATCAGAATAATGTACAATTGTGTATTGAAATATTTTGGCCCCATCCTCTTTACTGATTTTTCTCTAACCTTTACTCTTCCATATATATTGAATTTTATTATTTCTTGTATATCCTTCTAGAATTTTATCAAAATATAAATATGATTCTGTCTCTATAAAATTTACTTTGCAGCTTGTGTTTTTACTTTAAAATATTCTTTGATACATAGGAGAACATATTTATTTATTTATTTACTTATCTAAATTATTTACTTTTTTCTTTGGGTTGTTACTTATTTCTTTAATTTATTAACTTTTGGTTGTTATTTCTTCCTTATGTGGGACTCACAGTATCTCTTTGTGTTGACATATCATAGTATTCCAAACCAGTTCTGTCCATACAGGCCTTTAATTTGTTTTGATGTTTGTTATAACACATAACATCATCACAAAAACTTTATATGTACATACTTTTTAATATTATGTGAATTCCTATGAGGAAATTTCCCATAATGGCTAAGTGAGGCCCAGGAACAGATATTTTGTCATATTGATAGATATCAATAGATTATGCTTCCTAAGAATTTATCAGTTGACACTCTCACCTGCAGGTATAGGAAAGCAGTTTTTGTATAGTGGCATCCATGGTATGTTTTCAAATCCTTGAAATTTTACCAATTCCAGAGATGAAAATGATATTTCAATACACTCTACTCTGTATTTTTTATGAATAAGATTAGAAATATAATATTGAGCAACAATTGCTTTTATCTGAACAGTTCATGAGTTTTTACCATTTCTGTATTGCTAAGAATTTTCTCAAATTTTAGTGACTTCGTATAATAGGGAGAATAATTCATCATTTATAAATTATAAGCATTTTCCTAGTATATCATTTATATTTTGACATTATTCAGGTTTTATTTAGGCATACACAGTTTCTAAAAAATTTTTATGTATTTACAATTTAATTTTGATTTTTTAGGTTGTTTTGGTAGGAAGTTTTTCACTTCACTATTCAAATTGAATATTCATTGAAAGACAAAATCTAGCTCATTTCAAGGGAAAACATCATTTACTTTTTTTCATATTCCTTTTATGTTTTGTTATATTTAAAACAAGAATTCACTCATAATTTGTCTTCAGATACATGTAATGTGATAGATGGTTCCACATCAACTTTTTGTTCCAAATAACTAATTAATTACCAAAACATTATGAATTAAAATTTTCATCTTCCCTTTAATAATCTAACATGCAACCTTGGTTATGTATTTAATGCAATGGCATTTGAATGCATTTTTGGATATTTTTTCTGAATTCTTAGTCCCTCTATCTGTTTTATTGTGAATTTGTAATATTTTTAATGTATTGCAGAGCTAATTCTCTTTTTCTCTTTCATTGTTTCCTTTTTCAGAGTTTTCTTGGCAATTTTTGATTATTTTTATACCTGCACAGTAGCATAAGCATTTTTTTTTTTTTTAGGGAAGAGAGAGAGAGAGGGAAAGAGAATCAAATTTGTTTAGTTTTTCATGTGGCTTTCGTTGCTCCTAGACATCATTGTGTATTTGGTGCTGGGGTTTGAACTTTCGTACTTGCTCAAGCCAGGTGAGTGCCATAACTGCTGAGCCACCACTCCAGCCCCATAAGCATCTTTGATATAAGAAAAAAATATCTGCTGGCATTAGGTGTGCACATTCATTTATTAAAGAATCTAAGAAAAATAGAAATCTTTATGCCAATTTTAAAATAAGATTCACTATTTCCTATCAGAAAATATATGTATTCTTTTTTTATATTTTGATTTAGAATTTTCCTTAATGCATTGGAAATTGTATACATTGGAAACTTCAAAAGTTTTTTTCCTCCATGTGTTGGAAACTTTATTTTTTCATCAAATGATTTTTTAGTCTCAATTTTGTGCCCTACAAAATTCTGGCAAATTTGTATTTGGAATCATTATCTAAATAATTTGGAATTGTTTTTACTCATTTATAAGTATGAGGTTCTAATATTTCAAACTTAGGCACATGGGCCTCCCCTACGTTGATAATTTTCCCTAATTTTTGGAGGCTTAACAGTGTTTTACCATTTTCCTAATACATGTTTCAAACTTTCTTTTGTTGTTAACTTTATTTCTTTGCTTCTTGTTTATGAGTGTGGATTTAGTGTGGGATGCATGCACTAGACTAGATACCTCTTATTCACCCACTGTAAAGTTTTAATACCTGTTGCCACAAAGGGTAATGATTTCTAGATATCAATCCTTACACCAGTTGTGCTATCTTTGCACTATTTTTCAGTTAATTGTCCTGGGTTTTTATGTACCTGTGGAGTATGTAGTCAGAGCAACTAGAAGGACAGTCTTCATTTGTAGTTTCATTTTGTCCTGTTGTGTTAGCTGATATCTAAGATGATACTTGATTATCATGGACTATATTAGCATTATTTTTGCTTCTGATTTTAGTGAGGTTGTCTATTTTTTTTCCTTTTACAAATTATTTGATTATTCCATTTATCGTGTTTATAAATTATTTTTTGATTCCTGTAAATTTTTCTGTGCTTAGTATGTTTTGGGAAAATGCATTATTTTGCAATCAGATTGATGTTCATATCAAATCAGCATATCTATTTACATAAAGGGAGTTATAATAGCTTAAAACAGTTTTCAGTTTTCAAAATATTTTATGAGATTTTGGAAAGAAAGTGTTTATTCTCTTATTGGGTATAGAGTCAAATAATGGCTTTAAGATATGACTCATTTATTATGGTGCTAAGTCTTGAATTTCCTAGTTTATTTAAGTCCCTTAAAATTACATATTTCTGTAGGTACAACATTTCTACTTTATCTTTCATGTGTTTGTATTAAATATTATCTTAACAAACCTATTCAATATTAGGCTTAAATAAATACGTATTGAAACTTTGTTTTTCATCAAATAATTTATTACTCTCAATTTTATACCATAGAAACATTTGTGGCAAATGTCTAAATAATTTGATTTTTTTACTTATTTGTAAGTATGTGGTTTTTAATATTTCAAAAAATATACATGTGCCCTCCCCGAAGGCTACTTTCTCCCATTTTAAGAGATTTAAAGAAATTGTATAAACCAGTTGTGAACTGTTTTTCATGAAATACAGATTTACCACCGCTCTTATTGACAAAGAAATTGAGACCCACAGGCAAATAATTAATTTAAATCAAGTTTTGTCTCATTATTCTTTCTAGTATCAATGCCAATTATATGTTAGGGCAAATATAGCACCCAATGCCTTCCACAGAAGTGTGTTCTAAACTGAAATTCACCTGTAATAAACAGTATTTGTTAAAATAATAACTTGTGAATTAAATGTTTAATTCAGAATATGGTTTTTTATATTAATTTTCATTTTGTACCACTTCTTGAATTAGGAAAAATGAGTTTTTTCCTCTTTCACAGAAAGAGAAATGGTGGTTGAAGTATAGTGGTGCTCAAATATCAGTAAATAAAGGAGGTTTAACTGTAGTGTGACCTTCTGAGTCCATCCTAAACTGTGTCTCCAGACACAAAAATGCTAATCTGAGAATTATACCCAACCATAAAAGACTCTACACATCCATAGTAAAAAAAAAGAAAAGTAAACATGATTAAATGGAAATTTCACAAAGGTAGAGATATATGTTTTCAGAATTGCCCTTTCTTTTCAGATAGTGAATTTTCTTCTTTTATTGTATTCTACATCCTTTCCTATTACATAACAATATTTATAGCAAGTTATATGCACATATGCATTTGTATACTCATGCCCATGATTACAGTGCACTTAACCTGAATGGCAAAATAGTATAAGGGCAAAAATGGTACATTAATGATAAAATAAAATGCTGACAACTCTAAACCTTGGCCCTAATTAATTTTCTAATATACATAAATTCCAAATTCTAGTAGAATCTTCTACAGCACATGGGCCAGCCTTTTATTTATTTGACCAAAATACCTGATAGGAGCAACCTAGAGGAAGAAAACTGTGTTTTGGCTCATGATTTCGGAGGTTTCAGTCTATGATCCACTGGCTCAGAAATGGAAACATTACAACAAAAGAGCTTGGCAGGAGAAAGCAGGTCAGCTGGTGACAGCCAAGAAACAGAGTAGGGTGGGAAGAGGGTTCAGGCAAAGGATAGACCCTCCCAAAGCACACCCTCAGTGTCCTACATCCTCCAGCTAGATTCCATCTCCCAGTAGGCCACCCAGGCATCAGTGGATTAACCCACTGATGAGGTTAGAGCCTCCTGATCCAATCACTGCCTAGAAGACCCTTCTCTGAACCTTGCTGCACTGGGGGCCAAGCTTTCAACACATGCACTTTGAGTACATTCTAGAACCAAGTCATAACACTACAGATGCTTTAAATCCATGTTCCATTCACTTAACATTAGCTTAGTTGTTTATTACCAAATCTAGTTTGTTCTCTCCTACTGACCAAAAAAAAAAAAAAAAAAAAAAAAAAAATTCAATTCAATTTTAAAAATGCAAGCATTTAGACGAGAAAATGTAAATATATATTTTCATGTACAATATTTATCCAATAAGTCATGGAATTCTAAGCCTGTAAAAACTTTGAACCTATGAACTTTTATCATCAGTGATCTTGAACTCTAAATAATAACATGCTATTTTTAAAATAATTATTATTAATGAAGGCCATCTTAGATATTAAGTTACTATTTAAGGTACTAATTTCAGGGCATTTTTAGCCAAGTATATCCTAACTTTTGGATACTATTGCATTCATCCACATTGCTAATTCAAACATTCTTATATATTAGCTGTAATCAGTAAAATCAAATCATGTTTTTTTCCATTTCTATTCATCTGTTCAGAAAGTAGTGACAATTAACATATATAAATCTTCACATCTTTTTTGTAGGGATTTAAAAATATGTTTAATGAAACTTGACTCTGAGGGATATTTTCAACAATGTTCTTTATATTAGAAAATTTTAAACCAATAAATATTTACTATCAGTCACATAATGAAAGTATAGTTGCATTGTCTTGTCTTATTTGTGTTTCTGCTACTACTTAAGTCTGAACACAAGAGCAAGCAAGCTCATTATTAGAGCACTCATTTACTCATTCAATGAAATCTAGAAATAAAAGCAGTGCTTCTTAAAAAAATGTCTTCAATCTAGTTAAATGTTGTAGTCACTGGTAGACTGAAGTGTTTCTTAAAACGTGCAATTCTGCCTTGCTTTATTAAGGAAAAGCTATATTTTTTCTTTCTTGTTGCTATTAGAGAACTTAAATATACACTTTTAATTTAAAAAACGTATAATGAATTCTTAATGTAAGAATTGGTGAGTAACATGAAAGTTAGAAGGGAGTAATTTTGATTAAATAATTGAAAACACCATAAACAAATTAGGCAGAATAAGAAAGGACAAGTAAATAAATGCTTGTTTTTACCAAAGTTGTTTAAGTCTTTAAATCAAATTTCAATATAAGTTATATTTTATTACTTTTTCAAAGACAACATAAACAAAAATTTCAAGTCTATTAGTATGCATTTTTGTTGGGCATAAATTGTGCATAAATGGATTGGATATGATTTTGCCTTGAGAATATCCTCTGCTGCAGCATCTTTGGGGAACCAGCTACCATATAACTGCTACAAGAAAAATTAGGACCAACAATCCAGCATTTGGAAATAGGCAAAGACTTTCTTAACAACACTCCTAAAATGAAAGAAGTAAAAAAGCAATGAGTAGGAAGCCGTTAAATTAAAAAGCTTCTGCTCAGCCAAGGAATTGGTCAAAATTGTCAAGAGACAACCTATGGAATGAGAAATAATCATGGCCTGTGATTCCTCCAACAGGGGACTAAAATCCAAAATTTGCAAAGTACTCAAAAAACTTCAAATCAAAAACACTAACAATCCAATCAATACATGGGCCAGAGAGCTGAACAGAAACTTCTTAACAGAGGAAATTAAGCATGCTACTGAATACACAAGAAAGTTCTAAATCACTAGTAATCAGAGAAATGCAAATCAAAACTACATCAAGATTTCACTTTACTCCAGTGAGACTTGTAAAGATGAAAAATACAAAAGTAAAAGATGCTGGAGGGGTTTCGGGGAGATAGGAACACTAGCACACTGTTGGTGGCACTGCACCGTTGGTAGAGCTACTCTGGAAAGCAGTGTTGGGATTCCTCAAAATATCAGGGAGAGATCCATGTTGAGACCTAGCTATTCTTCTTCTTAGTATTTTCCCAGAAGAGTTAGAATCAGCACATTAGAGTGACACAGTGAAATCAATGTTTATATCCGCTCAATTTACAATAACTAATTGTGGAATCAACCCAGATGCCCCTCACTGAATGAATAGATCCAAAAGCTCTGTTATATATATATGCAATGGACTTCTACTCAGGTATTAGAAACAACAATATTGCAGCTTTTTAAGGTAAATGAATGACGATGTAAGAAATCGTGATAAGCGAAGTTAGCCAAACCCCAAGAGTCAAAGGTCAAATGTTTTCACTCATTTATGGAGTCTGGAGTTAAACCCAGGCTTGGGTGAAATGTAGTCAAACTCATGTATTGGACCCACCAAGGGTGTAGCAACACATAAGCTAAGGGAACCACAGACTTGTGGGGAGAAGAGGGGAGATAAAAGGGGGAATATAAGAGGGAGGGAAGAAAGGGAGGGATCTAAGGAGACAATCAACAATGTAGCATATTTTTTATCCCCCTCAGAAGACAAATATTATGTGCACAATCATTTAATTACATAAAATTCACAATCATATATATGTGTATATATATATATATATAATAACAATTATATTTTTTAGGGACTTAATATAGAAGATTCAAGAGACTGGAGTATATGCAATGTGGAGGTAACCAGTTTAGGATCAAATGCATATGATATTGTTATTTTATATTTATTTATGATTATAAGACAACTAAAAAAAAGACTGACTTATTACTTTATTACTCTGAACAAATGTAATTGGACTTAGAAATAATAACACATGAAGGGAGGCAGAAGCTTAAGAGGACAATGTAGCAGATTTGCTTAATAGCTATAATGTTGACTATCACACAAATTATAAGCTTTCATGATATTTAAATATCACACATACAGAATGTGAGTAATTAGAAACCATGAGAGTTTAAGCCTAGTTCAGCCCAGTTCCCTGTCTGCTGTATGTAATAATAACAATCGAAAGACACGCAGACTTGCTAACAACTTCATTTTAAACCCATAACTTTGTCTTTAGTACTATTTGACCTAGCTACTCTGTATTTTTAGTCTACTTGTAGTCTTTCAAAGTCTATTTCACATCTCTATTCTCTCCAAATCTCCATTTCTTCAAATCATATTCACTTCCAGCTTGAGTTTACTTCATTGCCAAAATGAAAGCCATTGGAAAACTATATTGCATCCAGTATCAGAGACCTCCCACTCTTCCTCTCTCCCTCTTTACCAGTTATTGTCTGTTTTGTGGTGCTGAGTTCTGGGAGTTGCTTCCTCTAAAGACAGCTTCTGTAGGGAAGCCCCTTATTCCCCAATGTTTCAAAAGGTTCTTGCTGCTTCTATGATGCCTTAGTTTCTGAGTATAAATGAAACAATCTTCCTCTATTTTATCATTAGCCAAAGGAAGTGGCAAAGGTTTTCAGATTTTGCTAGATGTTGGTTGCCTCATCTCTCCTAGGTTGATTGTCAGCTTTTCTGTCATTTATCTATCTGATGACTGACATAAATGTCACTCTCACTGAAATAACTGCAGTTATTTCTCTTTTTCTGACTTGACCTGTATCAGACAGATCTGATCCAATATGGGAAAGGAGTTCCCAAGAAGGTGATTAACATCTGTCCTACAAGGTGAAGGAGCAAGAAGACAAGAAAATAATTGATTATAAACCCAAAACTGTCAACTCAATAATGAGAAAGATGCTTTTATAGCATATTTCATGCTTCTTTCTTGACCCACAACAAATAAAATATGAAGTTTTTACTCTTCAGTGTTGATCATTTCATAATATCTAATAACTCTCAACTCCAACGTTCATCACAAGACCTAGCATAAACTTTTCTAATTTTAATTGTTCGCCATAATGTGACCAAACAATGTTATGTCTTTGGAAGGCAAACAAGTAAAAGAGCGTTTATTAAGAAGAGATTCTTTAATTTATAATGGAATATAAGATTCTAGAAAATATAGAAAATGGTGCACAGACATTTGTAGAAGGAAGATGACAAGTTGAAAAAAAAAAAATAAAACTTGGACATGATGGCATACCAAGTATGGGAACAGAATGCTTGGGACAAAACAGAGCACTTAATACTTCCTGTATGGCAAAAGCTGACTAGAAAACGGAAATGGGGCTTTTATTGACCTTAAGATTTTAAAAGTAGACTGAAACCTGGTGGATATCAGAACTGAGGTTGTCCTGGGTCAGTGTGGCGTAGTCTGTTTAAGTCTCTCAACAGATATTGATTTCTTTTAATGAGTGAATATTTAAGGATTTTTAAGATACAGAATTTGAGGGCAATAATCATGCGTTCTGTCATAGAAAAATAATTGTAACAATTGAATGATGTTTAAATTAATTTGCGTATTAATCAATAGCAACTCATTAAGTATTTTAGCTACTATTATTTGTTATTTATTTTTACTTAGTTTACAAATATTTATTGAGAGGCTGTTATGTGCTGAACATTCTCCTTGGTCATGGTGATATGGCTATGAAGGAGCATATCAGAAATCCCTGTCTTAATAGAGCTATCTCCAGACAATGTAGCATGAGAGATGACAAAACATCAAATAAGATGCTAGCATACTTTTAAATATATCTCAAATATCAATTTTAAAATATCTCAAAATATGAGCACAAAATGTGTGTCTTTATGACAACTACACAAAGAATAGAAGAAATTATATATGTTGCATGACTCTCTTAAAAGTTTTTATTAGATTATCTTTTTTTTAAGGAGAGATAGGGACAGTGAGAGAGAGAAAGTGAAAGAATTTTATTTAGTTTTTCTTGTGGCTGCGTTGCTCCCATACTTTGTTGTATAGGTGGTGCTGGGTTCAAACCTGCATAATTGTGCATGCCAGGCAAGTAATGTAACCACTCAGTGACTGCTCCAGCCTCTAGAATATTCTTTTAAATGTTTTAGATAATGCATTCCATTTATAGCTATTCAAATTTTGGAAAAAATATGTGCGAACAAAAACACGATTTATAATGATGGCCTTGTTAAATTAATAATTTATAAATTCTTCATTAATCACTTTCAATGCTGTAAATAAGTATACGAAAAATTGAAGAAAAGCATAGTAATATACCTAGTATTGAATCTCTTCAAAAGTCAAGAGTACTTTTGGATCTACGTAGGAACAAGTTTTGCTTTAATCTTTTGTATTCCTTTAAAATTAAAATGTAAACTTCCTGCTTTTATGTATACCACAAAGTACTGCAAGATTTAAACATTTGCAGAGTCATGAATTTTTACATCTGTTTAACCTCGTAACCTGGCTTAAAATGAACTAAATCTTGTAAAGAGAATTTATAGTATTAAATATACCTAAGGCTCTCAATATTTTTTATCTATATTTGGAAAATTTTTTATGTTGCATTGGATCTAGTATTAAGGAAATCTATCTAGTTTTCATTAATTTTCCAACACATACTAAACATACGGATTTTTTTTATTACAAATTAATAAGATTTTTAATAGAACCCAGTAATAAAGGGCAGTGAGTGAAACATACTCATATTAGGAGAAATTGCTTTCCATTTAGGGACATTATTAAACCATTGGAAAGGAGCAGGGATAATTAGTAGCCACTATAATAAACCAGCAGCCGCTGAAAAAAGGAAGAGGTTTGTTACCTTGGGATATCTTGTAAGAGTGCTTCAAAAAGGGGTAAGTTCTAGAATAGAAGGGAGAAAGGGATTTTAAATTTACTATTTTTTTTTAAGAGAGAAGGATAATGAGAGAGAGAGATGGAGAGAATCAATTTTTGTTGATTTTTTCCCACATGGCTTTGGTTACTCTGACACTTAGTTGTGTACACGGTGCTGGGGTTTGAACCCGTGTACTGGTGCATGCAGGGCAAGCACTGTAACCACTGAGCCATGGCTCCAACTCCAATTTACTATTTTTAAGGGATAAGAGACTCATTAGAGCAATATCCTAAATGGTAAACAATGCAGAATAATATTAATTTTATAGGATATTATTCATAATTAAAATAAGTGAGAAGAATAGCATGTCTACAAGTGGTGAAATAGCACACAAATATAGAGATATTAACAGCTAATTACAAGAGCAAGAAATTAAAGGATATTATAGGAGAATGATTTGTTGATTTTTTCTAATAATTATCTATATCACCATCATCAAACCATTAAGTTGAAACATCGTTTCCATAGTAATTATCATATTACACATTTTATTATATTGGCTTACTTTACCTATATCTACATAGTAAAGAGTATTTTTGAAAGGTCTTTCGATTTTGTCTTTTTTTAACCACTGACTTTGCATCTCCACATTTCAAGCAGATTACTGTGAATTAAAATTTATTAAAACCCTTCAAGGATTCCACAACCACCCCTTGTACACAATGATAACATTTAATATTACTTGATATTTACAAAAACTGCCAGGGCTTTGACATATCACTGAATTATTAGTTTCACACTGTATCCTCAGAGATAAAAATAATTTCTTCTGACTTATCACTGGTATATTGACTTAGTCTGCTCAGATTGCTTTCCCAAAATACCATAAACTAGGTAGCTTTTGAACAACAACAACAAAAATATTTCTGCTAGTTTTGGAAGCTAGAAAGTCCAGGATCAAAGTGCAGACAGATTCCAGGGCTGGTGCCTATCTTCTGTCTTGTAGGTCGTGCCTTTCCTATGTCTTCTCCAGGAAGAAGGAGAGAATGAATTCTTGGGCCTCTTTTATAAGTGCACTAATCCCAATAATGAGGGTTTCAGCCTAATAACCTAATTGTCTACTGGAGAGTTTGTCCACTAATGCCATACTTGATGTGACTTTTGGTACCTAACTCATACATCATGTGAATTTGGAAAGACATAAGCATTATATATCAATGAGACTTTCATTTATATCTACTTAAAATGTATTAATAGTCATGAATATCATAATGCTCTTTATATATTTCTATTTTTTCTACCTTTCTCAAATCTTCTTTATTCTGCTGCTTGTATTGTTTGAAATTTTTTTTTGCTTTTCTTCAAACAATCCCTGTTTTCTTATATGAATAGGCAGCTGCTCCATTCCCTCTCATGTCTTTTGTTTGCAACCTAGTAAACTTACTTAATGCTGTAAGACAAATGCTGTTTTAACATGAAATTCAGAGTATTTCATGTAAAAGACTGTAAAGCTGCTTATACGAAGATCTCAAATATAATTGCTAAACCGACATAAAGTATATCTTTGCATATATATTTTTTAAACAAATTTTGGTCTGAAATTAAATGCTAATTGATGATGAAACAATGAACTTGTGTTCTAAAAATCATAAGTAATAAAGGTACCCCACCATGATATAAATCATTTGTGGTGTGGTTGCAGACATCCTAGCATAATGCACAGTAGATTTAAGAGTTCAGACACTGAGGCCTCTTTCAGTTTCGGCTGCAAGCCAGCTGTTGGCAAAGTTGCCTCCACCCCCGGATCTTGTGGGTTTTCAATGTTATTAATAGAAAGACCACCTGGTTGATGTGCGGGAGGCAGCAGGGGATGCAGGGGATGTGATACCTGTCAATGCACATACAATTTGGATTTGTTTACAGAATGTCTTTGTTACTTGCATTTAAATTTAGTATCATCCTCATAGTAGAAACCAATAAAATAATGTACTGCCATTCCAAACATTCAGAAAGTTAATCAATCTCTGTCCTGACAAGTGTAAAACTACTCTGTGTAATCTATTTCATGCTTCACATTCATTGTTTGTTTTTAAGACAGTTATAAAGCTTTCCACTAAGAAATGTTCTTTTTCAAATCCCTTAGAAGCAGAGATGCTGTGTAAGTCTTGGAGATGCCAAAGTCTTCTCTGGAGCAACAGAAGCTGTTTCATATATTGCTGGATTGGTTAAGAAATTAAATAAATTGCCCTTTAAAACTGTTTTTACTTTACTGGTACTAGTGTAGAAGTGAGGGTTGGCTGTACAAGGAAACTTATGACCCAGCCTCCTGCCTTTAATGACTCACATTCTAATGGAGAGAACCCGCAAGCACTTAAACAAGCTTGAAAAATCATGGGAGACTCTGTGTGGAACAGAAGATACAAGTTATCTAAAGGGCAGTTGGTTTATGATCCAGTCAAGACAGAACGACCATTTCAGGAAGAGGATATAGCATCAGCATTGGATAAAAGACTGGGACAAGAATAACATCAGAAGACATAAATAGCTTTGCATGTCAGTGGCATAGGGATAAGTAAGATATGAGAGGATTTGGAGGAGACAGGCCATTAATGATATTTTGTATTTTACTGAAGTTATTGGATTCTATCCTGGGGATTTTAGGTGGGGAGATGACCCTATCAGGTGTGTGTTTGAAAAAGATTCTTGTACCAGCAGCGTGAAGGATAGATCTGACAGGGATCTAAAGCAGAATGAACATTTAATAGATAGGAGAGATGCAAAGAACAGCATAGACAGTGCACATTAGTGAGCCTTCAAAAATGTTTATTGAGTTGAAATGAATCGAAGAAGTTTGTTGGAACTTTCCTTTCTCACGTCTTATTTTTAGAAAATGTCAATAGCAGCTCTTCATTGGGTTGCTTCAAAGTTACTCCGTTGAACCCCAGTGAGGGTGACATAGTTGAAGTCCGGGTGAATGACCCATCTCATCACAAATGCTTCAAAAATGTCATCAAACACTCCTGTGCAGATGGTCCCATTGTTCGAAATGGTCTTTATACGTCCTGAATCTTGTGCTGCAGTTCTGATCCACAAAAAAGTATTTTTTTTTTTGCAGTGGAATTCAATATAGACCAAAATTATTCTCTTTGCATCTGTATAAACAACATGTCAGTGATTATTGTCTCTTTTTGGGTGTGAACTTTGAGACACCTACAGACGTTTATTCTTATGTTATCCCTAGGTCATTTTCGGAAAGAATTGTCAATGAAATAAATAATTTAGAAATTTCTTGTCAGCTCTGTAGTGCAATGGATAGTGAATTGGACTTCTAGAAATTTCTTGTCAGTAATTTTGAAGGCTAAGATAGACTAAAGAACAAGCTGCCTACTGATGATTGAAAGCTGACTGCAGTATTTTTATTTTTGGAACATTTTCACATATTTTATAAATGTGTCATCATAACATTGTCATATAGATGAACAGAAATATAACATCCCATTTTACAAATGAGTGAGTTAAAATACAAAAGTTTGACTTACTAGAAGTTGGTAAAAGTGCTTAGTTCAGGAGGGAAAAGAATATCCCATATAATATAATTATTATAATTTCAATATCTGTGGTATCCATATTTGTGATAATGATTTTGTAGCTTTGGCAGTGGAGAAATATTATTATGGATGCATACATTTTTCTACTGTATATACTTATCCATTTCCAATCCTCAGGTACTAAAAACCTTAAAATGGTGACAAGTTCAATAACAGTGAGCACCTTGGCAAATAGACTGTGGTAAACATAGCGTTTCCCATTAAAATTAATCAGGAGACCTCAAAGAAATGTCAAATTTCAGACATGGTACAAAAATGAATAAAATTGTTCTGAAATATCTTGTTATACTCAAAATAAAGGAATCTTTAAAAACAACCAGGAAATGTCAAAAGGATTCATAGTACAACTTAGCTAGTATATGGTGATTTGGACAGAAACACAAGTGGAAGTTACTGAAAATTATTTGAAATTAATAATTAATAAGGTATTATAAATTAGCAAATTAATATAGCTACTTAATAAAGTCTAATCAGTCACTCTAGTGAATGTCAGTTAAATAATGCATTCTGTAAATAGAAATAAAGGGAAAAACTCAAGCAGTCATTCTAACAGTCTTATAAAAACTACAGAAAGTTAATACCTGACAAACAATGTTTGACAATTAAGAATTCCAGCTAATAAATAAAATAAAGCATCTTGCATTAAAGGATTATCATACTGTAATAACTAATGCAATTATAGACATACAAAATTCTTATCAATTGCTGTCTTAATCATTTGAAGAGATGCTAAAGGAATTAGACTAACATTCTTGAACCTACTAAGGTTAAAATAAAGAATGGGGAATACATACAATATCTCTATTGCACAAAAGAGAAATATTTCATGATGACTAGTGGAATATAATTTATTGTCTTTTTTTACTGATAAGAAGAGCAAGGAATAACAAAAGAGACTACCATTCTGGGACAGGAAAATGTTAAAAGACATGAGGTTAGGGGTGAGATGTCAGGAAGCTGACAAACGTGAGACTCAGGTAGAGCCGAAGATGCTCAGTGAAAATGAGGGAGACTGGGAATAAATAGGCATTTTGTCTTGAATATTAGCTAATATGAACTTTGATCTGGGTTGCTATACAGGATTTGGAAATTCACCAAGGTTTAGGTAGCATAGTTAATGTGGGAAGTGATCAGCTATGGAAACTGCTTTACTGAGGGTAAGTTTGGTTACCAAAGTTAAATTATCCAAAAGCATAGCTCAGTGAAAAATGAGCATTTTTTTTAATCAAGGTAAGAAATAAAATTGTCTACTTGTCCCACCACTAAATGCTTCATGAGTAAAGTTTCAGAATCAGGAAAAAAGAGATAGTAAAGTGTAGGGAAGTGTATGTATTAACATACAAGCTCTACCATTACTTGGCATTACTGTCTTGGATTGCTTACTTGAGTTCTATTAGGATATGTCAACTGTCTAATGAAAACAATGTACCTACATCACAGTAGAGTTATAATATCCAAATATATGTTGTATAAAAACAGACTATTATAATGTATGCCATAGTAGAGGCACTCAATGAATATTCTTCACAGAGAATGTTTAATGGGTAAAACAAGGGAAATAGTGAAAAATACATATAAGTCCAATTCTGAGACATTGACTTCAATGGAAAAGAGTCCTGCTTTGTAAGAATTATCAGGACTCAGTTATCACTCCTTGGTTTATGATAATAAAGGAAACACATGGAAGCCCAGAAATAAGTATCAGATAACACAGATGTTGGGGCCAAACTTTTGGACAACATAAAATGTAATAAGACCATTTTCTGGACATTATGATAATTTTTAACAGTCAGAATTTACTCAAGGAGCTGAAGAGATTCTACTGACCAAGATGGCTGGGGCAGAGGGGACAGAATTGAGACACTAGAGACTTGCCCTGACAACTAGTGCAGATCCTCCAAAGTTGCCTCCAGCCAATCTTTTTGCTTTCTGAATTTGACAAAATGTATTGTGTAGGGAGCTGGTTTCTCCTCTCTTGGAAGAATCAAATCTTCTGTTGACTGCCAAACTGAAGTCTTGTTCACATTAGTGTATGACCTGAAATTTATCATAATATTTCAACAGTATAATCTGGAATCCTAGAATTGTGGAATATTAGAAACAGCAGTTCATATTATACTAAAGAATTAAGCTTGTCCTGAACATTATTTTACTTATTGTCATTGGTTAACAACTTAGAGTAGGAGCATTTACTCAACTCTGATCTCTTAAAATGTCTCTTTCATCACAGTATCATTATTCCTACGTATGAGGTATACCAGTGAGAAATGCATGTGGTTTATGTGATATTATTTTATTTTGAAAATAAGACAAAACCTAAGGCATTTTGTTAAATTGGCTAAATGAAGAATATCTGTACCGCTCTATAATTGGGAGAAATTTAAAATTTATTTCACTTTAAAAAAAAGATTTTTAAAAAGTCACATATCAGAATTCCATTTTCCCTAACTTCTTCCATATGAACACTTTTTATTTCTACAGTTTTAAGAAAAATTCTTCAAATAATGACTAGATGAGATTTATTTAATTTAGTGTTTCACTACAAGCAGGAATTTAGACAAGTAATGATCAGATATTATCCAATCAAAATTATTGTCCATATAATCTAATTTAAACTACCTACGAATCTCATCTCTGTAGAGGAGAATATTTTCAAATTTTATTTTTCATGTTTATAATTTCAATCTTTTGTATTTTCTCTTCAAAAGAAAAGCATCCTTGGAGTACATGTAACTGGTTCTATGCTATTAGCAGAAAAGGGCGTTAAAAATCCCGATTCCTTGTTTACATCTAGGAGAACAATTTATGTTTTAGTGAATTCCCCAGTAATGGAAGAATATTTAAAGCTATTGTCAAGGTATAATGCATGACTGCTAACAATGACCACCTAAGGAAACAGGCTACACGATGTCTAAAATTTTTGGTATAGACATTCACTTGGAAGTTAGCAACATTACAAATGACATGCAGTTGCATTTGCCATTGAAAAGGGTGACTTTTTGTGTGTGTTGGTGGCTCTTTTAGGCAGTAATCGGATGTGGGAAAAGGCAGGTCACAGTCTTAAGTGAGGCATCTTTCTTTGGCTGAGGGCAATGTTTTGAGAAAGAGTCATCTTCAAGGCTTTAGAAACCCCTTGCTGGCACCTTGGTCCTAAGTGGGAGCACTGGACAACGCACCCTTGTCACAACTATGTGTGTATGGTTTGGACTTTCAGTCTGGCTCTCTGTGTGACTTCCAATCTCACTTTCTGGTCTTCCTGGTGTTTGTGAAAGTTTAGAGAATTATTCACATGCCTTTTCCTTTACTAATTAAAATAGGTTATACTTTATCCAAGTAATAGCCCTGACTGATATAACCTTAGATGACCTTAATTTAATCTAAACTCATACATGAGCTTTTTGCTCTGTGGAACTGAAACTTAGAATGTATCATCTTACATTGCATGCAGGGAAGAAGTTTACAAGATTTTCTAAGGGTTATTACTTTGAAAATGGGAAATAACAACAGTTTCCTGTGTGTGTTTCTTTCAGTTTCTCTTTACTTTAGATATTGTGAGTGCCATAGAGGCAATATTGCTTTCTTCCAAGCCTGACACCCGTGTCACCTTCACTTATTCTGTCAATCTTTGACATCCACTATATTGTGATATTTGAAAAAAAATTACGGATGGGTTAGTCATGTTTTTATGAGAAGAAGAAGAAGAAAATATGAGATATCTATGGGCTGAAATTTGGAATACCTGTTTTTGTCTTGGAATTCCTCCAGAGAAAACAAAGGTAAATTGGTTAGAACTAAGCCAGGATGGACTCCTATGAGTAAAACTTGCAAATAATAGAATCATTCTAATGGTTCTCCAAGAATGAAAATGGAATTGAACCAGGTGAGTTTTTTGCAGGCCCAGAGTTACTCCCTTTTCTCATCATGTTCTTCAATCCATGATTGCTAATACTCTAATTTTGGTATGTGACTGTTAAAATGGTAGAAATAATCTCTTCAGAAGAGCAGCATAGTGTGTGGAAGACAGGAAAAAGTGTATGTGTGTGTGGGAGAGAGAGAGAGAGGAAGAAAAAGCGGAGTCAGAAATAAATCTGGCATGTAGAAAAATGTTTTGGAGAAACTTGAGCGGCGTCTGAGCAGTAATTTAGAGGATGCTTTGGCAAGAGCCTTGGAAGCCTGGAAGAGCGATGGAGTAGAGAGAGAAGTGGTTTTCAAGTGATGTGGACTGCTGATAGAACTATTAAGCCTATGAAGGAAATCTATGCAGCCCTGCTGTTGATCCATCTGTAGGAAGTTTCATATGCCAGCTTTCTTAATTAGGGTGGGCAGGGAGGGACATCCTGTTGAGATGAAGTCCATAGCACAATAAATGAAGAAACTGTTTTTTACTTATTGAGCTGCTACCAAGAAATGTGTTAATTTTCAAGATAGAAGAACATTTTGTGTATGTGGTAAGTACAATTCTTAACAAATGCAGAAGACTTGAGGTGAACTTTAGAATTGTTAATTCAATAAGGAAGAATGTAGCCTGCTGAGAATGCAGATGGAACTAACTGCTCTAAGTATATTTATTTGATCTCTAACCCTGATTTACCTAGAATTCCACTTTGCTAAAATGTGTGATGAACTTTTTTCCTTTTCAGACTAGAAAGGTCATTTATATTATTTTCAACGAGACAGGTTTTGTAAAATTGTATAAAGAGGTATAAATGTCATTTTTACTTAAGTTAGAAAATGAAGAATGTTTTAAAAATGCAAGAAGATATATACCATTAAGACAATATTGTCCAATGCTGCAATATCAAATGTGTCTTTTTTTTTTAAGAGAGAGAGGGATGGGGGTGGGGAGAGAGAGAGAGAGAGAATCAATTTTATTTAGTTTTTCATGTGGCTTTCATTGCTCTGACACTTAGTTTTGTACATGGTGCTGGGGTTTGAACCTGCATTCTCATGCATGTCAGGCAAGAGCTGTAACCACTGAGCCACAGCTCCAACCCCCTCAAATATAAGCATTAAACAGTCTTTTCTTTTTTCCACACATGTTGGTTCCTTGTAGTTTTAAAATCTCATACTGTAAAATAGAACAAAAAAGAAAGTATTTATAGAGGGTCTTCATATCTTTCTAACATTTAATTGGTATTTTTATTATTTGTAACCTTTTATGTTATCTTGATTTCATATTACATTTTTCCATTGACTTTTATAATTATATTTGTCTGTCTTTGTTATTCAAGTAAATATGAAAGGTTTTCCCTTTTGTTGGTATCCTAAATTTTCTCTTTGAATACTTTCAAAGCTCTAATTTATATATTTGATGTTTAAAGGTGCCCTTTATAAATTAGCTTTACAGAAAAACTGTAGCAAACCAAATATATTATTTCACCTTGTTTTCTAATGTGTTCACTTCTTATTTTCATTAGCATCTAGGATTTAAGCAATATCTCTTTTAAATTAAATTTCTTTTAAAATTAGAAGATTTGATAACTCCAAGCATATTATACTATGATGTGATAGTATAGAAACTTTTATAATTCCTTATTTCTGCTCATTATATAGTATATATATATAACGTAAACATATAATATACAGATATACAGCCAAATCATATTTATGATGAATCCTGAATGAATTTACATATACTATATTATTTAAGTAAATGTAGATTGATCAATCAATAAGACATAAATAGATGCAGATAAATAGATATAGACATAAGTTACATATATATTTTTTCTATGATCCTTGTTTGTATAGTCCCATTTTTGTTTTTATGAATTGATTTTAGTTTTTCTAGGAGTAGAATTATATATTTATATATTCTTCGTCCACATCAAAATCATCAATTTCAGCTGTTCCTTCTCTATTAAAAAAGGACTTTCTTTTCCTAGTCTTTAAATCATCTTGGCTGATCTGTTAATAATCCCTTATAATTAGGGATTGCAACGATGAATAAACTATCAACCTAAATATTAAGACACTTAAATTATCATGTGGGGTGAACAATACGTAAAGAAATAATTTTGTATATAGTAATGCTATGTCTTGGTTTGACTGCTTTAACAAAATAGTATAGGCTCAGTGGTTTATAAACAACAGGTTTGACTTCGCATGATTCTGGAGGTTGAAAGTTGAAGATCAAGTTGGCACATGGTCAGGTTCTGATGAGAGCTCTCCTGTGGGTTACAAGGAACCATCTCCTCACTATGTTCTTGCTTGGTGGAGACACAGCTTGCTAGTGTTCTCGCCTCTGCTTACATGGGACATTATCCCATTCATAGGGGCAGCACCCTCATGACATGATTATTCTTGAAAGGCTCTACATTCAAATGAAGTTATACTGTATAGGTTCAACAGTCATAGGTAGAAATTTGGGGGAGGGCACAAGTAATCAATGCATACATGTGAAATATCCGTAAAATGTAGGTACAGTGGAATGAATGTATTGAAAGAAACAAAAATGAAGTTAAACTTTGAGCTGGCTGTAGAAGAATGGAAATGTTTCCTAAGGTGAACTCAGTTAGCACTGAAGAAAGCAACCCAGATAGGGAAAACGAAATGGATACTGACACAGAACATTACCAATATATGGAGAATCCTGGGTAGATGATCTATTTTATTGTTTCCTGATATCCTATTCATTATCATTGCCCTTTCCATAAGGATTCTATTCAGATTTTTTTTTCCGTAATCACCACTTTGCTTTCATGAAATGGCAGTTTAAGCATTAAGATTTTGTTGTGTAGTATTAAATTTTGGAAACTTAAAAGCATTGTAATATCAAATCATTTTTTTGCCTCTCAAAAGCCAATCTTAGTCTCCTTATAGAATGTTATGGTTTAAATATGTGCTGTCCTCCAAAAGCTATGTGTGAGACAATGCAGGGAAGTTTAGAGGTGAAATGATTGGGTTAGGAAAAGCCTTTACTTAACCAGTACATTAATCCCCTGATAGGGCTTAACTGGATGATAACTGCAGGCACATAGAGTGTGGCTGGAGGAAGTGGGACCTTGGGCCATGCCTTTGGGATATATTATTTTTAATATATCCCAATGTTTAATATATCCCAATGTTTGTTAAGTAGAGAGCTCTCTCTGCTTCCTGGTGCCATGCTCTTAGCTGTTTTCCTACACCACACTCTTTATCACCTCGGGCTCTGAAGAATGAAGTCAGACATCTATGAACTAAGACCTCTGAAACCATGAGCCCCAAATAAAATTTTTCCTCTTCTAAGATTGTTCTTGTCAGATCTTTTGGTCATAACCATGAAATAGCTGACTAAAATATAGGCAATTTCACTCTTTGCATGAACCAGTCTAACACAATTTTAAGCATGTAGGATTCTTAGGAATGAATAGATACTGAGGAGACTGGAAAAGTGAGAGTATCCAGAAATGATGGGTAGCAGAATTCTGGAATGACTATGTGAACTAGTGAACTGGTATAGTTTGCCATCTCATTAACCTCCTGAATTTTGAATAGCCCCTCCTTGCCAGTCTGAAACAACATACTGGCTGAGGAATGCAATCAAATCTTGGGAAACAAATAAAAAAATAATATACTTCTTTCAAAGTGTGGTGAGTATTTACTGGCTTACTGCATCGTCTTAATTAGGTCATATAAATATAATTTAACTTGTGAATTTTACCCTAAAATCACAAGAATTATTTGCATGCCAATCATTTTATAACCACAAAATATTTCAAATAAAGGTTCAGCAAATGATAATAAACAGCATTTATTTTTCACAACACAATAATTATTTTCTGATCATCCTTTTAAAGGCACACTATGATGGATTTCGATTTCTAGGCACATTTCCAGACTTTTTTAATCCCTGATATTAATGAGCAAGTCATTGCACATGCTTTAGCATATTCTGAAATAACAATGTACTAAAGATAATGACCTAGATTTCATGTGTTTCCTTTTCACTAGACAATTTTGGATTTCAGAATTTCTGAGCTTGCAGCAGGAGTACTTAGATCCACTTAGATCAAGATCATACCTGGGGCTTGTTTGTTCTGGTCCTCGAGGTCAAGGCTGTAAGCAATGCTAGGTGACTGCTGGACTGAGCTGACATTGTTTTTAAGGCACAAAAAAGATGAGTGCAGTCGTTGCACTCAAGAGACAGAGGCTTTCTCTCATAATTATTTTCTTCACTTAAAATACTCATGATAGATTTTGGTAAGAGATGTGGGGAAGATGAGAGAAAAACTTGTGAATTTTTTTCTTTTTATTATTAAATCACATTACACTCTACTAGTGGGAAGTTAGTCACAGAAAAAATATGAGGGTGGTAATGACAGAAAATGTACCAACAAATATAAGACCAAAACCCATACAGATGTAATAGTTGTGTGTGTGTGTGTGTGTGTGTGTGTGTGTGTGTTGAAAAGAGAGAGAGAGATGCATACAGAGAGCAAGAGAGAGATGGAAAGGGAGCAGGTTGGAGAGAACAAACATATTGGTACAAATTGCATGATTACATAGGTGGTCCTATTTTAAAACTAGTTGTAAAACCCTAGTAGAAAAACAAAACTGGCATTGATGTTTTATTCAGGTATTTGATTCTTATAATGGAAGATTTATTTCTTACACAATTTTATATTTAGTGTTCATAACAAAATCTTAGAGAAACCTATCAGTTTGATTCAAATTGGAGTTGATGGAAGTTCTGTGTTTGTTACATAATGTAGTAATTGTTATTACTGTCCAGAATTCAAGCTTTTATTTTTTGACCATTATTATTGTATTTGCTATTTTTCCATTTGGCGCCACCACTTTAACATGTTAAGAGAAATCACAAAATTGCACACTTAATAGTTTCAAGTCAGTTACTAATAAATCTATTAGAGTAAAAAGCACTTATCATCTGCTGCAGTGAATTAGTAGCTGCAGATTTGAGGAAATTTTGTTGTATTCCTATTTCCTTTGGTCCTCCATTTGCCCCCACTGCTTACTTTCTTTGTCTTCCTCCTCCACTGGCATCTTTATCCAGTTTCCCACATCCTACCATCTCTTCAGTTTTCCCTACTCTGCTTCTCTCCTTCTTATTGTCACCATGTTGTGGTTACTTGCTTATTGTACATTTTCAGTTTCTCATGTTTTTCTTTCATTTCTGCAGCAGTCCTATCAACACTCTCCTCTCTTCCTTCCCCATGTTTCATTCTATTTACCACTAAAGCTGGAAGATCTGAGACCTAGAGCAACGACTTTAAATCTTTCAACAAAACAAAAGGGTGAATAAACTGTTGACCACATGCATATTAATAAATAGTGACTAACATTATCTTTTGTTTAACACTATATTGTTTAATATCTACTTCGTGAAGTCATTACACAAAAAATACAGATGAAACAATAAATGAGATATGTTTCTTTCATAAATAGAATTAATTGGCATAAAACTGTAAAAAAAATGGCTTTGTTAAATACAAATATATTAACTTGATATTACATCCCCCAAGTCTGAATACATTCTTGCTGCAAAATATAGTAATAAGAACTTTGTGTACCCCCATTTCAGTTTTCCAGATATTCTCTGAAACTTAATTCATAAAAGCTAATTATCATATTGGCCTCTGATTGGTTCTTTTATCAAAAACATCAAGTCCAACACTAGTCATTGCTCCCTCTGTTTGCTCCTGACTCTGTACTTACAGAATAACATTATCATCATTTGTGGAGCTATTTTCTATAAAACGGGACTTACTAATCACTAGTTTGGTCTGGAGTTTATCTCACAAATATGACTTCTATCCTGAAAACATTCTCAAATGAGAGCCCATTGACATAAGAAACAATTTTTTTTGAACAAAGATAAAGCTAGAGTAAAAGCTTGATTTGAAAATGTGCTTTAGTCTCAAGATCTATTATCTATTCTATTGTAAAATGTAGACCTTTGATTTCACATGTTCAGATTTAATGAAAAGAAGATAACTCTTATAGTATTTTCCAGTTGTTCTCAACTCTTGCTCAGTTAGTCATAAAAATAATAAATAACACAAATGAAATAAAACAAAACAGCAAATAAACACAAAGAGTGGACATGAGCAAGCAAATGATCACACTTCCTCTATGCAAAAAAGGTAATACTGGAGGAGGATGTAGGACAGAATCAGTCATTTCAGTTAAGATTCTGTATAGGTATTAAAGATGATGTCAAAGAAAAGGGATTTATCCATACATAAAATGCCCTAGGGTAGATTTTTCATAAACTGTTTTATAGCAGTTGGAACTATCTTCTAAAACCACACACTATGACCAAGTCTGTAGTAATTAAGGAGGATTTGGCAAAGAGAGATGTATTTCTACTTTGAACCTGATCCAATCATTGGGATATAACATGTATGAAGAAACAGATCCAGTCACAGGAATTAAGGGTAATTTGAGTTAATCAGGAAGTTCACAGTATTTACCAGGATGTATCAAACTGGCTATATTTCAAGCAGGTGATAACTCAAGCAAGACATCAATGGTTCAATATCCAGTTAAGTCAATGGCCAGAGTTTTATAGAAATAAAGTAATCTGAACAAAACAGGTTGATGAGAGATTTGTAGCAACAAAGAATTATGAGAGTTTTAGAACTCATTGTCAGATAACAGAGATTTTTTTTTTGAATTATCAGTTCTAAGATCTGTTTTAGACCTTGGTTAAGGGAAAAATGGTATGGGAGACATAATGAAAATAGGGATGCTGAACACATGAGCAAAGAAACAAATCCCTGATTGCAACAACAAAGTGGAACATTTAGAACAGAAGATTTTAAAAATGTGGTTAAAATTTGGAACACTAAATTAGAATGACTGAAATATACTGCCTACTAAATGCTTACTGCTATTACAAGCCAAACAAACCAAAGTAAAGGTTACCTCATAGGCAGTAGTTAAATTGGTCTAGGTGAACAGAAAAATGAAGACATCATGCACTCATTCTCTCTTGGCCAACACAATCAGCAGTCCTTTCCATGAGCCAGGGGTGTAACAGATGAAGGAGTGGACCATCTGTCAGGTCCCCTGCCCACATGTTCATTAGTGTGCTGGAAATGGTTAATGATTCTCATACGCACGTTCTAGAGTGGGTCACCACACCCTTAAAACCACTGCTTCAATTTTAAGTGATAATGGCAGAAATGGCATCTTTAGCTACAGTTCTCCTGACCCAATGGTCTACCTTGATTTCCCTTATTCCCTCTTCATTCCTCTAGGCATTGTGAACTATCCTAAGCCTGTATGTACCTGTTTGTTCCTTCGCTACTTTCTATATCAATATCCAGCTGCTGCGGGTTTTCATATTTTCTGAGTACCATACTTCTCTTCCCAGTCCAGCTACCCAAAACTTTCCTATTGTTTGTTCCTTTCTAACTGGAACTTCATATGGACTTCATTAAGACCTCTAGCAAACTAACAAACAAACAAAAAAGAAGCACTAATGAATAATACATATTTTTTATTTTAAAAACTCTCAGAAGTACATTTGCTTGATTTGAATTTTGAGTATAAGTTTATGATAATTGTACATATATATATATATATAGGTTACATATAATTTATGTTATCTATTCATAATACACATTAGCATATTCAAAAACAATTAGACATCTAAAGATAGTATGAACATATTCAGTTTCCACTAACATTGAAGATCCTTTTTCAAATCTTGAAAGCCAATTGTGATAGATACAAATTTAAGGCTAAGTTAAAAATTGTAAACTACATATGGCAAAGCAAGAATTTCATTCTGTCTCAAAATTTCTTTTCCTATTCTGTTTGATTTGAAGACGAGTAGATAAACAGACTCCGCAGGCATGATTCTTCAAATGTTGTTGTCAGTGTGGTTGATGTTACATATGTACATATACCATTACACTTGTAGTATATGTACTATAATGTTATATAATATATTATAAATGTTGTATATTTTATACATATATTATTACACTTATAGTATATGTACTATAAATGTTATACACATTATAAATTAGTTTTAATTTTTTAAATGCTCTACTCCAAATTATCTGAAAGCTGTATAGCATAAAATGAAACATAGGGAAAACTCATGCCAGGCCTCTAAAGTGAAACCAAACTGATGCAGCTCTCCAAAATAAAACAAAATAACTTCAGTTGTCAATGGTTCATGTTAAAATCAGGATGACCAAGATCTCAAGGACCTCAAGGGAACAGGATTTCAGACTCTGCAGGGAGAAAGATCAATTAGGGAAGATGAAGATATAGAGGAAGAAACTCCAACAAACCATCAAAACTGGACCACAAAATTTATTGAGGAAAAAACAGCAGTACATTTTACCTTTTCCTGGAGCGTGGGCATGGTAGTGACTTTTGTTAGTAAAAATGCTTTCTACCTAATAGTAGCTTATACTATGCATGTCTCCCAGATTATGTTGGCTTCATTACAGAGTTGGTGATATTGCAAAATCAAAAGCACAGTTTAAATTGAATTTTGGTAGCAGCTGTGTGCATAATGGATATAGTAATGGCCCAAGGATCTTGTCATTGTATTCTTAGCATATTCAGGCTGAAAAATTAGGCAAATCCATTAGGCTTACTTCTTTATATTGAGAAAAATCACATTGACTTCAGTGTCTATGGAGGTTACAACTATATATTAAAGCATAAAGAGTCCTGAAATGAATGTGTCACTTGTGAATTCCTTCTATTGGTACAGATTTAAAGAAAAATAAAGACTACATACCATGGCTTAAAGGTAAAATATATAATTTCTAAAATCATCATACCTGTGCCAATATCACAATTTTTGTACAAATATTCATCATTTCACAAAGTGATGGATTCTTGCAAAATCATGTATTTTTTAATTCAAAGAAATTGGATTATGTATTGAATTTACTTAACAAAGATATTACTGGAATTGCAAAGTGAATTATTTTGTGATAGGAAGAGTTTTAAAGTACTCACCTGAACTTAAGTTAACATTTTCAAAAGTTAATTTTTACATACCAAGTCTGCTGTAAAAAGAAAAACAGATTTCAAGTTCTCGACAAGATAGACTAGACAAACTTCTCAGTATTCTTCATGCTAAGTATGGCTAAAAATATAAAACAACATAAGAAAAGAGAAGAGAAGAAGGCAGATTAGGTGAGTGCCCTGTTCCAGAGAAATTATGTGGTTGTGAGTTCATTCAGTTTTCTTTAGTCTCATTTATCCTGTACTGGATGCTGGAGAGTCTTAAAGCATAGAAACACCAAAGAGGGCCACAACACATAGGAAGAAGAAGAAGGAGGAGGAGGAGGAGGAGGAGGAGGAGGAAGAGGAAGGAAGTAAAACAAAAAAGAAACCAGAGAAAATCCTGTTCTGTCTAGCTAAATGGCCAGAAAAGAGACAGGCTTGCAAAACAGAAGATATTTAGGTAATGATTTCCTGACTCTTGCCAAGCACTATGGGGAAACCTGAGGTTCCTTTACCCCATCACACCTCAAAAAGGCTGCTTAGGTGAGGAGTCCTCCTTGTGTGATTGTAAGGAGTTGACTCTCTCTCCCATCCCACTCTCAATCCCACTGGGGCAGTATGATTGGAAGCCTGGTGAAAAAACAGAAACTTCACCACTACCCAACATCCTAACTCACCCAACCCTGCCTCCCCAGCAGAACCACAAGGGTGTCTGACTTCTACTGCCACCCAGTGGTCACGAGAGACCCTTCCCCTGTGCTCCAAGGTAGAGGAGAAGGTTGTGGGAAGGTAGTATGAAGGGAATGTGAGAATTTTTTATAGTTTTCCTCCAACTTTCTACTCTTTTATAACTAAATAGAAACTAAAAAGTAAATACTCAAAGAAACACAAAAAGAAAATCATGCTGGGTGATCAAACTTGATTTCCAATAAAACCAAAGAACAGTGAAACATAACAGAATCCAGAAGAAAATTCAACCATAAATGGTCAACTCATTTTGTACAAAGGTGCAAAGAGGCCACAACAAGCAAAGCATAGTCTTTTCAGTAAACGATGCTGGAGAAATTGAGTTTCCACGTGCAAAGGAATGATCTGACACAACATAAAATTTAGCTCAAAATGCATAAAAGACCTAACTATAAAGTCTCAAACTATGAAACTCCTAGAAGAAAACAGAAATCATGTTTTCCGCTGGTTTTGGCATTGATGTTTGGGCTTCACACCAAAAACTTAGGTTATGTAAGTAAAAACGTTTACATGTGAGAAGAAACAAAAAGCTTCTTCTGCATGGGAAACAAAGCAATCAACAAAAATAACTTATAGACTGAGAAACATACTTTCTAACTATAAGTCTGAAAAAAGGTTTAACACCCAACATTCATAAAGAACTCATACAACTCAATATTAAAAAAATAAATAAATACCATATTTATAAAAAAACAATGGACCTGAGACATTTCTCCAAACAAGGCATAAAGATTGCAATTGGGTATATGAAAATATGCTCAATTCATTAATAATCAGGGAAATGCAATTCAAAATCACTGTGAGATTTTATCTTACACCTTTTAGGATGATTATTATTGAAAAAAGTCAAGAGACAAAAATGTGTGCAAAATTATGGAGAACAGGTCCTTCTCTACTGTTTACGAAAATAGAAATTACTACAGTCATTGTGGAAAACAGTATTGATGGCTTCTCAAAAATTTATAAATAAGAAACTAGCAAATGGTCCAGAAAATTTCATTACTGGGTATCTATCCAAAAGAAATGAAATCAGTTCATAGAAAACACATCTGCATACTGATGTTAATAGCTGCATTATTCATAATAGTCATGGTATAAAATCAAACAGTTGAATGGGTAAAGAAATTGGGGTTTACACATAATTTAAAAAAATTCAATCTGAAGGAAAAAGTAAGGAAATCCTAGGATGTCTCTGGAAGAAATTGTTTTAAGTAAAATGTCAGGCACAGAACAGGAACACCATATGAACTTATATGTAGGATCTAAAAATATTGAACTCATGGATAAATTTGATTGTTTTTTTTTTCTTTCCATGGTATATCAGTTTTTCAACTCTTTGCCTAACATACTTAGAACAGTTTTTCTTTGGTACTAATGCAGCTCCACTTCTGAAATAACCCTTCTGAAAATTCTTCATAATGCCTTATGTGTTGAAGGGTTTCTGTACTTTAGCTGATTAAAAACACAAAACAATCCTCAGTTCTGTGAAAGCTCTAGGAATTGTGGATTTTCTCTATGCCTCGTTGTGTGTCTTGCCTTTGCATTGATAAGTTTCCTTCCACACAAATGCATAACATGTTTTGGGTAGATTCAAGGGGATACCTCAGTATGTACCCAGGAATTTTGTATTTAGCTTCTTTCTCTTAGGTACCCCGGTCTGCAAAGTCTATTATCTTTGCCATCCTGAACTTAATGCCCCTATCTCCACCGTTCAGCAAGAAGGTGCAGCTCCTCCTACGTCCTCTGCACCTGTTCCATAACTTGTTAGCAGTCTCTGAGCAGCAGACTAGATTGTCTTTTGATATATTCCATTTGTATTTCTTCTTTCAAGGACCAAACTTCTGTGTTGTCCAATATGTATTGGTATTAAAAAGCATCATCTGGTGTAGATTTGGATTTTCTAGTTGTTTATATCAGGAGAGTAAGTCTTACAAAAGTCAATGTTTGATAAAAAGAGGTAGAGTTACAGTTCTCCTATCTTAACCCTGAATTGATAACCATAGATCAGAAAGCATGTGAAGAAAATCTGCAAATATGAAGAAAAAACATATTAAATAAACATGTGAGGAAAATTAAGAGGAAAAGATAAATCAATCAAGGGACAGTAAAGAATATTTAAGTATATTTAAGAAATTACTAATTTATTTCAGTGATGTTGGAGAAGATATTGTGTATAAAAATTATGTCAAAAAGAGATAAAAATCTCTGGGAAGTTAAATTATGACATTTCAAAGTCAACTATTGTACAAAGAGGGTTGAACTAAAGGAAATACTCCAAAAGTAGAACAAGCATATGAAAATATAAAAAATAAAGACAAATAATAAACTGAGAGTCCTAAATATGTCTCTAAAACAGTTTAAGAAAGAGAAGTTGCAGAAAATTTAAAGAACGGAAATTACCAAAGATATTGCATAGTTTTCATACAGAAGGAAAGATGTAGCAATAAGTCTTCAAGAAGCCAAAACAGCATGTAAGAACCAAAATAAATGAAAAAAATACCTACTTACTCATTACCATTAGCATAACTCTAAGAAAAAAACTTTAATACTAGGTACTTCATTTTAGAAAATAAATGTCATCAGTAAGATGGAAATGTAGATTTGAATACAGATTTCTATAGCTAAGCACAATATTGATAACTTTTAGAAGCAAAATAATATGTAGTTTAAAAATTCTTTCTGAAGAAGTTACCAGCAAAATCTAACAAAATGGGGGCCAGAACGAGTGAAATTGAAGAGGCAAGTTTTTCCCAGTAAAAAAAGACGTATATGTCGATCATTTATTATATTCTAGGACTAACAAATAGTACTTTGAGCTT
This sequence comes from Aplodontia rufa, assembly GCA_004027875.1. Classification (NCBI taxonomy): domain Eukaryota; kingdom Metazoa; phylum Chordata; class Mammalia; order Rodentia; family Aplodontiidae; genus Aplodontia; species Aplodontia rufa. The sequence continues at coordinate 47,038 of PVKS010004625.1, forward strand.
TGGGAGAAACACAGGAGTATTTTGCATAGGTGGAAATATTCAAGTCTGTCTGTACTTTGACCAAAATGTGTTTAAGATGGGAGTACAATAGATTTCAAGCAACATACAGGAAGAAATAAGAGCTTGTGACTTTCCTGATAAAGGGAAGCAGATATATGTTGTGCTGAAACAAGAAAGAAAAGATAACTAGAAGGCATGAGTTCAATGCGCATAAAATTATTGTGGTAGATGGTCAAGAACAAAATTTAAAAGAAGTCAAAATAGTTTATAACTTTATCGTTTATACAGTTTCCTAATATAAAGACAGTTTTTTTTTTTTTTGTAGCAAAGGATCAAATCCAGGGGCACTTAAACACCATCTACTGTGTCACACTCCCATCCCTTATTTATTCATTTATTTTTTGAGCTAGAGTCTCGCTAAGTTGCTGAGGCTGGCCTCAGACTTGCAATCCTCCTGCCCCAATCTTCTGGGCTGCTATTATTTCAGGCATCCGCCACTGTGACGGGCCTAAAGATAACTTTATAAAAATTGAAATTGTTCCCGGAAAACTGCTATGTGTGTGCACATGCTGTTACTCTATGTAATGGGCAATCAGGAAATGATATCAATATGGAAAACATTGAAATTGATTAAAATATAGTATATTATTTTCAGTGTTAAATTCCATCTCTAAAATTTTGATATTTTGTTAATATAAATCCATTGCATACCTTTTGAGTTTTAAAATATATTTGAATAGACTCTAAATTTTTGATTACTGATTTTTTAACTATTTTCCTGAGGCTTAATACACAAATGAGAACTTCACATAATAGTGACATTAAAGTTGATGAGTGTGGAGACGTATGCACCCATGAAAGCATCAACACTGAAGGTGATGTACACATTCGTTACCTTTGAATGTTTCCTGAAGTCCCCTTTGGTTTTGTTGGTTGGTTGGTTGGTTGGTTGTGCTTAGAGTACCTAACATGAGGTCTACTCATTGCATCACTTTTTTAAGTTCATAATATAGTGTGGTTCAATTTAGATACTGTGTTGTGCTGCAGATCTCTTATACTTATTCATCTTGCACAACTGAGACTCCATATCCAATACACAAACAGCTTCTCATTCCCCATTTTACAAAGTCCTGGAAATCACCAATTTACTATTGGCTTTTCAGAGTTTGATTATTTTAGGAATTTTTAAAAAAAGAAAATGTAGGTAAATATACTTTCCTCATGGGTTTGGGAGAAAGCTTTTTAGGTTTGCTAAGATGCTGGAAAACACATACACACAAAATAATATTTAACAACACAAAAAATAAAACCCAATGAAAGCCCTCCCCCAAATTGAAACAGTTGACTATAATCTAGCAGCAGAATTGCAACATCTATGAGGGTATGAGTGGAATTATGAGTCAGCTATTAGAGAATTAGAAACAATGACACTCTAAGAATTATTCTATATCAGGTTATTTTCGTTACTCTCCCTTGTTTGATTTTCATTATTTCTAGTAATTTTGTTCTATGAATTCATATGCATACATAGAATTAGCAAATTCTTCACCAATTCTCACAAAAGATGTGCAGGGTTAGGGTTCTTAATTTGTACCATGTGTATTCCTGATTAAAGACAACTTCTTTGATAAATGTTAAATTTATAGATTTATTGACATGAATGAACTCATGGCTAGTAGCACTAATTCATGTTGAATCAAAGCTTATCTAATTCATGCTTCCTCCCTGTGAGGTTTGTTTGCTTTCTAGTTCTTAGAAAAACTTAGCATGACTTCAGCATTATTCTTGGAAGCCATTTTAAACATTGAAGTCACTAGCAAGATGCATGCACGTACGTGAGAGCTGAAACAAGAGCACAGATCTGCCTTTGCCTGGGGCCTTGCATATCAGGTGACACTTTTTCTTTTTCTTTCACCACTCAGCACATGCACACAGATGTCAACAAGAGAGCTGCTACTGTTGGAAATGTGGAACTCATGAATATTGGGGATCAAATGGTAATTAAAAATTTGGCAAAAAATGATGTTGATCTGAATTTAAAACACATAAAAATGGTTTGAACAGGGGCTTCCATTTTCAAATTGGGAATAGGAAGGAAAAATTGAGAAGGAACCATTCAATTTAGCATTTTGATGAGTTTAAAATACTTTTTATTCTGTTTGGAAGCATTGGTCACAATCTTGAGATAACATCCTCAAGCAGAAAGCATTTTCTCTAACAGAAATATCCATGCCTACTTTCTTTGGGTAATAAGAGAATTTGTCTCCAAACAACTAAACAGCTTTAATTTTAAAAGATTGTCAAAGGTGTAGCTAATGTTGCTTGCCAGTATAATAAAACATAAAAGAAAGATGAACTCAGCAATGGGCGGAATATTAACCAGCATGAACTAGAACCATTAGTCCAACATTTGAAATGGATGTTGGTGGGCAAATAGAATGGTACAGAAGACTTTACTTACAAAAATGGTACCTGTATTATTTTACACTCAAAAGTATTTAACAATTCTATGGAACAGTTGCTGCTCAATTAGAACTCAATTATATGTTAAATGAACTAAATGCCATTTCATTTGCACAGAGGAATCTTTAATAATGATTAATGGAAATTTAATCAAACATGAATTGAGACTCGAATGTGTGCCACAATAGAATATGAATGAGTTATATTGGTACTAACTAGATCCATTATCTAGATCCTGATGATGATGAGGTCAAGTTTGAGGGTTTGATCCTTACACAGAACATCAAACAAAAAGACTATTATGTAGAGTAACAGATGGTACCTCATAATCAGCTCTTCACCTTATAAATGTATCCCTTTGACCACAATAGAACAAAATGATTATGAATAAGAAAAATCACTCAAATTAGCTAAAAATATGTCAAGCAATGGTTTTGTTTTAAAATGCACAGAGCAACAGTTGAAAGAATTTATTAGTGCATAGTTCTCAAGACTCATACACCCAAAGTATTAAATTTGCTTCTGTAAAAGGGAAAATAAGATATTTTGTTCCTCTTCTTCACTACCCACATCTACCTTTTTTCCAAGAGTGCTGTAAATTTAAAAATTTGCATAATAGGGATTTAAAAATAATTTGCAATGTGTATATATCAAATCTAAATGAAGATAAAATATAATTTAATTATTTAAAACACAAATTTTAAATTTTGCTTTGATTTATTTTCATATAAAAACCTGGTTTAAATTAAATAGGAAGTACATGCTGCTTATTTGTACACAACACATTATTTCATTCCTTGACATGTTTTATTCATATACTATTAGTTTTTCTATTTTAGTTGGTAGTATTATAGATGATTATGCACACGTTATTTTACAAAACTAATGATAAATGAATATTTATAGAGATTCTTATACACATTCATCTGAATGTGTTGTGCTATGCTGTAGGAGTCACAAATTTTTCCCCTTTTTTTAATTCTACAACTGACCCTCCAATTTATTGTTTAATTATACTGAATTCCTAGCATCCTAGCATTATTAGGGAAGCAAAAATGCATAACTTATTTCCTTCACTACCAGTTATTCAATGAATACCTTTTGCTTCAGTAAAAATATTCTGGCTGCATGAATATTTGCCCTTTAGGTTTGTAATTTCTACAGAATAGGGAAAGATCTCAATTGTTTTTGATTATAATATTATTATAGAAGTGAAGTGAGACAACTACTTTTTATTCATAAGCATATTGAATATGCTGTGCCAGTGATTGCACCAAGTATTGAGGATTTTGCTTGCTCGGTGTCATGATGCTCTGCTGGCACTTGTACCACTGTAGTGCAGAAAAGCACAGTTAAATTTAGTTTAGCTTTGTACAACTCTCAGCATCGTGACATGCTTCATAAAGTGCATAAATAAAAATTCTACTCTTATGGACAAAATCAGGTGCTGAGTTATTAAGGTCTCATTTGAGATGCCCACTGAGAAAACTGCCTTCTGCTCTATTGAACTATCTCAAAGGGACAATAAGAGAGACTGAGCTGTTAAACTCAAATCCATGTATCAGCTAATACATAGAGGAACTGATGCCAAAGAGAAATGGTATTGTTAATATACTACCCGTGTGAACTATTCTTTCATTAGCAGCCCTACTTTGTAAAACACTACCAGTACTAGATCGTCTTTTCAGCTTTATAGTATACAACAGAGCCCACTAATATTTTACACTACAACTCTGGTGTTTAGCTTTGAATGTAGTCCTAGGCTCTTTTAAGAACCCTGCCAATCTTAAAGTGTTCTATCCAATTATAATTTTTTTTGAAAACTATATGATTAAAAATACATTTTTGAGAACAACATGTATGAATTATCAAAATTAAAAAATAGATAATAGGTTCCTTATTTTAAATCAAATTTTATAGTAACTCAGCTTATGAAAAATAACAAAATGTGTAAAAGGAGTATGCAACAATAAGACATATAAGCTTTCCCCAGTTATAAACAATAGATTTAAATTCCATGAATCCTTACTTCTCTTTCCCATCTTATCATGACTTTCTTTTCATTCTTACTCCTCTTTTCCACCTGGCCATCAGCTGGTCTCCTACCATCACTGAGATAAGCTGGCACTATAAGCTGGCCACCTCCCCTGCCCCGAGACCTCCACCAAATGAAGACTGCCCAGCATCGATTAGCTGAGCCTCACACCTTGCTGTTGGTACCTTTATAAAACCTTTTCACATATTGGACCCTTTTATTTAGTTTGTGGTGAGAAACAAACTAAATTTCTCACCAAATTCACCTCATACATCCAAACTCACCTCACAGAAAGGATTTCTCTCACTCTTTTTCATGTCTTTCTCACTCTGTCATCCCATTTCCCTTTTCCTCTATTCACTCTATGTGTGTGTCCATGACACAGAAAGACAAAACAAACCAACAGACAAAAAGAAAAATATTCTTCATTAAATATGTAAAATCTTTGGAACCTCAATTTAATATAAATACTAATATTGATAATTGTAGGATTATTTTGGGCTCTTCCTTTTTCTTATCATCTCTCTTCAATAACCACCTCATCTTTTCCTTCATTTTCTTTCCTTGATTATTCTATTTGTAGGTGGAATTGAATTGAACACCTAAGGTAGGGGTGAGGAGAGGTGGTGTTCCACAGGGTGTCAGAGGCCTGGGAGAGAGAGGAGAAGGGTGGTATGGAGATGGGGTCTTAGTATGGAATGTAGGAACCAATTAGTGTGAGAAGGGTACCTGAGGAAGATGGTGACCCAGGACAGCACTCCAGAGCCAAATAAGGGTGTAGACTGTTTCTACATAAAATAGGCAAAGGAAGGAAATGGACTAGAAGATGTTTACATCCAGGACTGGGGAAAGAGGGAACACAACAGAGCGTGACTTGTCAGTGTCCAGTCTGTGTGTTGTGTGTGTGTTCTGCAACGTTTTCTCAGGATGTTCAATCAGAGCTCTTGACCATGAGGACAGTTAGATGTTTCCCATGTGTTAAGTAGTGGATGTATCATAGAGACCATCTAGCAGTGGTGACTCTGGGAGGAGCCCCTGTTTGATAGGGGCTGAGCTTATGGCCCCAATCCCCCAAACTGAAGGGGGAATCCTGCAGAAAGGGCTGTTTTGGGGTTTGTGTGTGTGTGAGGATTTGGCAACCAAGTATATGAATCATAGTCCATGTGGGACCTATAAATGTGTGCAGTGTCATCTGGAGTGGTAAAAGTTAAAAAGAATGTGAGGGAATACCTGGAACGGAAGGTTTAAGGCCTTCCAGTTTAAAGAGGGCATCCTTGCCAAGAATGTGAATGCAGCTGGCGGTAGTCCCTGCAAGGGGAGGGACAGTGGTGTAGGCAAAGGAGCTGAGCTCAGAAAAGATCTGAGGACTAAACATGCATTTAACCACTTTGTTAGTTATTTCTAAATGTGATCCACAACAGTTTTTCTTCCTTTCAAATTTATAAATTCCTTCTTCAATAAGGGAAAGACTTGGCTCTCTACTCTTAATACCTTTATCTACTTGAACATTTTGTGTAAGTCTGTGTGTGTGTGTGTGTGTGTGCGTGTGTGTGTGTGTGTGTGTGAGAGAGAGAGAGAGAGAGAGAGAGACCATGGTCTGTCTGCCTAATTTAGAGATTATTGGTAATATAAAATATTTCCTATTGTTGTGTGAAGTGATTATATAAGAAAGAGAAAAGAATGCATGCTTTTTAAAATCAAAGCATCTAAATTACTAAAAAATTTTATAACAAACTGATTAAAGTGTAATGTGTAAATGGCTTAGCTCAATTCTTTATTCCATGTTATAATCTTAAAAAAATCAATGTACCAAAGTAAATTTTTAATTTCAAATATAAGAATGGGAATGAAAAGAGAAGAAAGGAAGGAAAACTATTTTACTTGCATGTTTATGTGAATCTTTTAATATTTTTCCACATTTTTATTGGTGCATTATAGTTGTGCATATTGATGAGATTCATTTTTACATATACATTCACACATAATAATATAATTTGTGGTTATATGAATTTTAAATAGTTTTGCATTGTATGGATTCAACTGTTTTTTTATTTTTATTTTTTGGAAATACAGTTACTATTTGTAATAGGTATTGTGTTGAATTTGAAGATTAGTTTGGAATGTAATTGCTGTTTTAACAATGTTAACTCTTCCAGACTTTATTACTGATTATCCATTTGTTTAGGTTTTCTTTAGTTTCTTTAATGTTTTATAATTTCAAAATATAAGTTTTGACCTTCTTTCATTAAGTATATTCCTAAATACATATTTTATTCTTTTTAATGTTATTGTAAATGAGATTACTGCCTTAATTTTGTTTCATATTGTTCATTGCTAGTGTATGGAAATACAAATGTATTAGCTGAATGTATCCTGCCACCTTGTTAAAGTCACTTTTTTTATTAAGAAATTTATTTGTTGAACAATTAAACATGCTTCTAATGAAAAAATATAATATATACATATATATAAAATCTGAATATTAATTAGACTTTCCCCACAAGAGCTCCCCCAATTATTCACCCTTATATCCCTCCCCCTCCCTCCTTCCCAATACATCTCTACAAAAGCCTTGGGTTGTATGTCCTTACATCTTTTCCAGATTTAAAACATGAGAGTTGACCTCCTTTCTCAATGACAGGGATCTAGCTCCAGCCTTCACAGATGAGTGAAAACATTTGACCCTTGGTTCTTGGGGTTATGCTGATTTTACTCAGCATAATTTCTTCCATAGTCAATCCATTTACCTTCAAAGGCTGCAATATCATGGTTTCTAATTGCTGAGTAAAACTCCATGGTATATATGTACCACAGTTTTTGGATTCATTTCAACTATGTTTAAGATAATAAAAATGAATTATTGGAAAACTTTATAAAATAATTTAATATAAAATAATTACTCTTTGTAGTTAATATTTTCACCATAATTACATCTTTTGATGTTAAAGCAGAAGAATGACTCCCCAAAGATGTCCATGTTGTAATTCTTGGGATTTATGAATGTTACATTATATGGCAAGTAAACGAAAGTTGCAGATTAATTGAATTGAAAACGGTTTTATTTGGGAAAGTGTAATAACAACAGCACCTAAAATTAGCAGAACAATCTGGAGAAATGGCAACCTGAGAAAGATTTGGCCTAAAGTGACAGATTTTAAAAATGAAAGAAATGGGGGCTAGAGTGGTGGCTTGCCTGGCATGGTTGAGTACAGAGGTTCTAATTCCAGCACCATGAGCATAATAAAATGCTGGAGGAAAAAAGTAGTGAAAAACTAAATAAAATTTGCTTCTCTCTTTCTCTCTCTCTATCTCTTTCTCTCTCACTGTCCCTCTTTCTTTAAAAAAATGAAAGAAGTGGTCAAGAGCCAAGGAAATTACTATGTTTGTACTAATGTGTCACAAGCAATAAAACTTGAACATATTTAATTTAAAGAATTTTATGGAGAGAGTATATATATAGCACAACTAAAGTTTTATATTGCATTACTGGTATACCTTTATGACATAATGCTATCTTTCCATAGATGATATATGCTATCTATGTAAGTATTGGTAACTATATCATCATGGTGATAATGAGCACCTCCCTTAAATGACTTAATATATTCCCCTTTCCCAAGATTGTGGCAGGTTATACCTGGAAATAAATGGCTGTTTACATGTTTCCCTGAACTTTCTGGAAGGTGCTGAAAAATAACTATCTCTCTGTTGCAGGAAAGCACTGTTATAGATGAGCACACTGCTAATCCTGGTGCAATTATAATAACTAATGCTGGTGCAGTGAATTTGAAAATATGCTCCTGTGAATCAAGAATGTGTTTAAAAGAACGCACAAAACAACAGAAACAGTTAAATATTGTATTTCATCTTGAGCTTCCTTTATGAAAAGAACTAATTGGATCTATGATCAAATGTTACTATAATCTTTTTGTCTGTTGGTGCATTATAGTTTTACAAATGGTGGGATTCACTGTCATATATTCATACATGCACAAAACACAAATGGGTCAATTTTATTGCATGGTACCCCTTCTTGTCCTTCCTTCCTCCATTATCGTAATTCCCAACCTCTACTATACTGGTTTCCCTTCTATTTTCACCAGGTCCTTTTCTTTCTTCTCTCTTCCTCTCTCTCTCTCGATTACACATAAGAGAAGAAACATTTGACTCTTGACTTTCTGTATCTTATTTTACTTAGCATGTTCTCCAGCTATGTCCATTTTCCTGCAAATAACATTGGTTCATTCTTCTTTATATCTGTATAAAGATCCATTGGGCATATGTATGACATTTTCTTTGTTCATTTATCTTTTGACAGATACCTAGATGTTTCCATAACATGGTTATTGTGAATTGCACTACTATAAACATGAATATGCGAGTACAACTACAATATGTTGACTTCATTTTTAAAAAAAACATTAAAGAGAGAGAGGAAGAGAGAGGGGGAAAATAATAGAATCAACTTTATTTATTTTTTCATCTGTTTTTTTTTCTAACACTTAGTTGTGTATGTGGTCCTGCAGTTTAAACCAGCACACCAGGCAAGCATTATAACTCCTGAGCCACCATATGTTGACTTTAATCATAATTTCAGATAAAAACATAAGAGTGATACAACTGAGTAATATGGTGTTGATGGTATTATAATTATTTTTAGGAGTACCAGGAGTAGTTGTAGTAGTAGTAATAGTTGTAGTAGTAGTAGTAGTAGTAGTGTTTTGTGATACTGAGAGATGAACCCAGGGCCTTGCATATGCTAAGCAAACACTTAACCACTGTTCTATATCCCCAGTGTCTCCATTCCTAGTCTTTTGAGGAAATTTCAAACTAATTTGCTTAATGGTTGTACAAAGCCATCCACAGTGTGTAAGTGTTGCTTTCCCCCCATACCTTCCTGAGCATTTATTCCTGTTTGTATTCTTGATTATTAACATGCTTAAAGGAATGAGATGTAATCTTAGTGTGGTTTTTTTTTTAATTTATTCAACATAGTCTTACATATTGGAGGGAATCATTGTTACATATTCATGCATACATTGATATTGACAAAGTAAGTTAAGACCAATCCTAGTCCAATATCTCCCCTCTTCATCCATTCCCCACTCTCATTTCTCCTCTGTAATACCTCAATGCTATAGATAGAAATGAGCATATACATGCATACTAATTTTTGAAATTTCTGAGTTTCTCTGCTTATCTGTATATAGTTGGATTATCATGGGAGTCCAGTGTCTCTAGTTCTATTAATAACCCCTCCTGTCCCTTCCTGCACTATCTGCCTTCCTCCCTTCTCCCCCTACCTTCATACTTATGGTTTCCCCTGCTTACATGAAATTTCAAGTGTTACTTTGACTTGCATTTTCCTGAATATTAAATAAATTGAACATGTTTTATGTATTTGTTGGCTATTTATTTCTTTTTTTGAGAAGTGTCTGTTAATTCATTTGCCCATTTATTTATTGATTTTTTGTTGTTAAATATTTTGAATTTCTTCTGTACTCTAGATATTAATCTTTTGTTGTAATATTAGCTAGCAATATTTTTTTCTACTCTGTAGGCTCTCTCAACATTTTTTTTCCTTCGCTTGAAGAGCTTTTTAATTTGATGCAGCTCCATTTATTAGCCCATGGTATTATTTCCAGAGCTTTAGGAGACCTATTGAGGAAGTTGCTGCCTGTGAGTATATGTTAAAATGCTTTCTACAGTTGCAATATTTCTGGTCTACTTCCTAGGTCTCTGATCCATTCTGAGTTTTGTGGAAGGTGAGAGATAGGAATCTTGTTTCATTCTTCTACATATGGAAATTTGGTTTTACCAGCATCATTTGTCAAAAAGGCTCTCTTTTCTCCAACATATTTTTTGGTGTATTTGTCAAGAATCAGATTGCATCTGTGTGGGTTTTATGTCTTCGGTTTTATTTCATTGGCCTAAGTGCAGGGCTTTATGCAAGCTCCATGCTGTTTTTGTTACTATAGCTCCACAGTATAATACAAAATGAAATATTGAGATGCCCCCAGCATTGCTTATTATTAAAAATTGCTTTTGTTATTCTGGGTCTTATATTCTCCTATATGTATTTTAGAGCCGTTGTTTTTCTAGTTTGTAAAGAATGTTAATGGTGTTTTGATCGGGATTGCTTTGAATCTGCAGATCATTTTTAGAAATGAGGCCATTTAAACAATATTAATTCTGCTTACTCATAAGTATGAGAGTTCTTTCCATCTTTCTATGTTTTCCTCAATTTCTTTCTTCAGATTGTATGACTTTCAGTGTTTCATTTCTGAAACTTCTGTGACTGAGTTTGGAAATTCTTAGTAGATCAAAGAAAAAATGGCTGCCATTTTAATTACTGACTTCATTGTTTCTCCATCTACTTTTTTCCTTTTGACTTTGCTTAAATTATTGCTTCTTCATTGAGGTATAATTAACACATACAAACAATATATGTTCAGGAAAAAAGTGTGATGGTTTTATATGCATATACATTATAATGGCTACAATCATCAAATTAACAGATAAATCACTACACAGTTATTGTGTGCGTGCACATGCACGTATTTAGTGAGGACACTTAAGAGCTGCTGCCTTAGCAAACTTTAAGTAAGCAATGCAATGGTACTAATGATTTTCATTATGTTGTACATTTGATTCCCAGGACTTAATAATTTTACAACAGAAGTGATGTGACTTTTAATCAAAATCTCCCCATTTTTCATATTCCCTTGTCACAAGCAGCCACTGTTTTACTATTGTCATGGACTTGAGCATTATAGATAACATATATAAGTCATTCTGAATAGCCAAGATATGGAATCAATTTAAGTGTTCATCAATGGATGAATACATAAAGAAAATATTATATATCTCCATCGAATTCATCTTATGTATTAGATCTATACTGTGAGTGACTATTTCTTTTTCTACTTTTCTGTGTGTGTTTACGTGTGTATGTGTGTGCATGTCTGTAGAATTGTTTCACTGGGAGAACTAATTCAAATAATTTTCATCACCTTTAAATAAAATATTATTAATTTTCTAATATGGGAAGTTTTTAAAAATAATATTAATTAATTTTTGTCAGTTTTTAAATGATGTATATTAAAAGCATACAATATATTTTGATATAACTGTAGATGTTGAAATTATTACTATAGCAAAGCAAATTCACCTATCCACAATTGAACATATTACTCTGGAACGTGTACGTGTGTGCGTGTGCGTGTGTGTGTGTGTGTGTGTGTGTGTGTGTGTTTTAAGAGCACCTAAAACCTACTCGTTTAGCAATTATCCTGAATGCAGGACAATATTAACTATAGTTCTCAAGTTGTGCACTAAATCTCTGCACATATTTTTCCTATATATCTTTAACTTTTTATCTTTTGACCCTTATCTCCCCAATTCTTTCACATCTCCTATCACCATCAGTGTGACCACAGTTTTATTATGTTTCACATGTAAAGCAATGCAGTACTTCCCTTTCTGTGTTCAGCTTTGCATGTGTTTGGTGTTCATTCATACAGAATGTCAGAATGTCTTTCTTTTTTCTGACTGATTAATATTTTATTGATTAAATGAATATCTATCTATCATGTACCTATCTATCTCATGTTTTCTGCATCCATTCTTTGATGAACACAGGTTGTTTCTGCATTGTGGCTCTTAATACCTATCTTCCTTTCTTTCTATTGATCTACCTAACATGTTTTTCAGCCATTTATTCTTTGATGGACACTTAGATTATTTCCACATTTTGGTTTTGAGAACAATACTGTAATGAACATGGGAGTGAAGTTAGCTCTGTAAGGTTCTGATTTCATTGCCTTTAGTTATACACCAGAACAGGGGCTGCTGTATCACATGGTAGCTCTATTTTTAATTTTCAAGGAAAATAATTTCTTTTCCTATAATGGCTACATGAACTTAACTTTCCAACAACAGTATACAAGACTTTCCTTTCCTTTCCACCCCCACCAATATTACAATTCTTGTCTGTTTCATAAAAAATTATCCCATACAGTGTGAATTTTTATCTCATTGTGGTTTCAATTTTTATTTTATTCATTATTCGTGACATTGAGTACATTGTCATGTGTCTGCTGGCTCTTTTTATATCAGCTCTAGAGAAATAGGTATTCAGGACTTTTGCCCACTTTTAAAGATGTTGTATAGAACCCCAATTTCATATATGTGGTGGGCAAATATTTTCTCCTAATATGTAGGCTGCCTTATTTTTATCTTGTTGCAATGCGGAAGTTATTTTTAATTTGATACAGTCATATTTGTTCATTTTGGCTTTTGTAGCCTGAGATTTTGGTTTAATAAAAAAAATTATTGACAATGTTAATGGTAGAGTTTTACCTCTTTGTTTTCTTCTAGTACTTTTGTGATTTTACATTCTAAATTTAATCTTTTATTTTATTTTGAGTTGATTTTTGCATATGGTGCAAGAAAATGATCCACTCCATTCTTTTATGAGTGAATATCCAGTTTCTCTAGAACCATATGTTGAAGACTACCATTTATGTTTGACGTAATCTTATTACCCTAAAAAATTAGTTGACTGTGTACTTGGGTATATTTCCAGACTCTTTATTGTGGTCTTTTGGACTTTTTGGTCAACATTTATTCCAGGGACATGTGAATGTTTTGCAAAATAATTTGAAATAATAAAGTATAATGTCTCCAACATTTTTGTGCAATATGCATTTTATTTTTGTTTTGTTTTGAAGTTATTGTGATTTTGTGATTGGGATAGTTTTCCTGGTTTCTTTTTCAGCAGGATTGTTCTTGGATTATAAGAAAGCAATTGATTTTTGTATGTTGATCTTATCTCCTGCTGTGTTTTGAATTTGTTTATAAGCTATGAAAGTTGCCTGGTAGAAGGTATTTTTGTGTGTGTATGGGGGGAGGGTCTTCTAGATAAAGGATCATGTCATCAACATTAAGATTTAATTGGAATTGGATTCTTTTTTATTTTCTGTTTATATCCCTTTAATTTTCTCTCCTTGCCAGATTACTCTGATTAGACTTTCAAGAACTATATTGAGTAAGAAGTGGTTAGAGTAGACTTCTTTGCCTTGTTACTTATTTTAGAGGAAATGCTTTCAGTCTTTCTTCATTCAGTATATCAGATTTGAGTTTGTAACACACAGTTTTTATGATATTGAGGTAAGTCCCTTCTATCTACAGTTTCTCCAGTGTTTTAAACATGAATGGGCACTTCAAAGCCTTTTGTTCCCTGAGTTTCGTGAGATGATCTTGTGATTCTTCTCCTTAATTGTACTTATGGAGTGAATTACATTGATTGATTTGCATATTTTGAACCAACTTTACATCCCAGGAATGAAACCCTCTTAACCATAGTGTGTTATCTTTTAAATGTGCTTTTGAATGTGATTTGCTAACATTTTATTTACAACTTTTGCATCTACATTCATGAGGAATTTCGGTATGTGTTTTTCTTTCCCTGATGTGTCTTTGTTTGGTTTTAGTGCTAGAGAGATTACGGGCTTTGAATGAATTTGGGAATGTTGTTTCCCTTTCTATTTCATGAAATAGTTTAAAAGTTTAGTAGAGCTCAGCTGAGAATCATTGGTACTAGGCTTTTTTGTTTTTTCTTTTTGGTTGTTGAAAGGGTTTTAAGGTTTTAAGTGGCACTTCAATATCATTGCTTGATATTGGTCGATGTCAGTTTCCTGTATCATATGGACTACACATATCTGTGTAGTCCATATATGTCTGGAAATTTGTCAACATATTCCAACATAGTCTAGATTTTCTTGTTTATTGGAGCATAAATTTTCAAAATACTCTCTAACGATACTCTGAATTTCAGAAGCGTCTGTGGTGGTACCTCCTTTTTCATATATAATTTTGTTAAAATTTGAGTCTTCTTTCTCTTTCTTTCGGTTAATTGGCTAAGCAAGTCTTATCAATCATGTTTATCATTTCAAGGAACCAACTTATTGTGTTGATCCTTTGTAATTTTTGTTCTTGTCAATTTTATTAACTTTATCTTTGTTCTTCATTATTTCCTGTCTCATATTGATTTTGGAATTGGTATGCTCTTCATTTACTATGGTCTTGAAGTATAACAGATTTTTTATTGGGATATTTCATTTTTTAATGTAATGCTCAATGTTATAAACTTTGTTTTTAAGAATTGACTCCATACTGTCCCCAACATTTCATCTGGAAAATAAATTAAAATATTTTAAAACTTAAATCAATGTAAAAATAATCTATAATGAATGTAATATTCTCAAAAGTGTTAGTTAATTTAAGTGTCCCACTTAAAAAGCCAATAACAAGACTTATTATCCTGTAGGACATCTATTTTTAACCCTCTGTAAAAGAAAATCCATACGTTACATTCACTATAGATTCATAATGATATGCTTTCTAGTGATATTTAAAGCTTTTTTTTAAGTACCAATGTGTAAATATCCATGCATGCATGTGAGTGTTTAATATATACAGGTGGCTATTTACATGTGCTAAATGTCCAATATGCATTTGGTACTATCATATTTACTAGGTATAGTGAAATAAGCTCATATACTACACTTATGGAGCTTACTCTCAATCTACAAACACAAAGTAGGGTGTTATCAGTATCAGAAACCAAGGTGGGCATCTGATACAGTACAAAAGAGAAGCAATGAGTCTAATTGTAACGAGGACAGCTGTGGTAAAACCAATTTGATTAGAAGAAATTAATTAGAATGTTACTTTGTCTCAGTGAATAATGACCTGAGAAATATTGTCTTACTATTTATCTGTACTTCACTGAGGACCTTTGAGCAATAAAAAAATTCCATATATAACTCAAGGAAATATGATGGAACAACAAAAAATATCAATCTGAAACTCAAATACCAAGTTCTAAGACCTGTTTCTACAACTAGCAAGATGATATATATTCTCTATCCATAAAAACTATATTTTACACTATTCAATGTAAGAATCTGTTATACTGATGTTGCCAATTAACAAATAATATTAAGAGGTATAAATAGTGATTAAAGGTTTTCTTTCAGTCGATGCATACCAAGAAAAATCCAGTGATCAAATAACTCCCTAAGATAAAGAAGAAATGGAAATATGTAGGTTGAGTAGAAGAGATGAATACCTGTCCTTGTGGTCTGGATTAAGCCACCATTTACTTAATTTAAAATGCATAAATAAATGGAGCACTCTCCAACTACTCTGACTAAAAATTCAAGTTTGGGAACTTTGATTCAATTCTAGTCTGGAAACTGTCAGAATAAATCTTTCCAGAGCTACTCTTGTAGGCCTTGTGGAGACATGCTCCTGGTTTAAAAAAAAATGTACATAGCAAGGAGTGTGTCTAACTATGTACCTGTCTAACTATCTATGTTAGCATTATGTGATTGTGAACAATATGCCTGACTTGACCAACTTAGAGAAGGAAAAGATTATTTTGTCAGAGGTTCAGCCCATGGTTGACCAACTCCATTGCTCTGCAGGAAAGATGGTACACAATAGAATGTACCATACTGCAGAGAAAAGTTACTCAGAAAGACTTAGAAGCAGAGAGAGAGAAAGAGAAGCTGGAGAAAAGATATAATGTCCAAATGCATGGTCTCAGAGATCTTCTTTCCCCAGATGCCCCACAGGCCTACAGTTACCACCCAGTACAGTAGTCCTTCCAAATTATTAATCCATCAAATCAATTCATCTACTAATTAGATTGAAAATCTTATTATCTTATCATTTTCCTTCTTAATATTCCTTCATGTCTAACACATGAGCTAATAAGGGGACCCATCATATCCAAACCTTAACACTATCTGTCTAACTAGATATGTTTTGAGAATTTATTCTTAATAAATAATAGTTTTATAGAGGTTTTTCCACATTTAAAATGTGGCCTATACTGTGGTTCTTGGGGAGAAAACTTATAATTTCTTGATTATATAATGAGCAATAGTAAAATAAAGTTCTAGTGTATATTCACAGGATACCTTTGAACTGCATGAAGATTAAGAACAGGTGTGCTTCAATAAGTACTAATTTTCTTTAGTATGCTCATCATCACAAATTCTTTTCATAGATAGTTACCATTTAAATATATGATCTCTTTGAAGCAGGGCACAGGGAAAATGTAGTGCCAATTTATATTGCATTGGAACAGTTTGGAAAAATACTCACACATGCAGGAATTAATTTCTGATTTTGTACTCTTGAGATAATGGAATTTGTTTATAATGAAGTTATAGGAGACTCTGAATATTTGTGTTGTAATAAAGAACACTGGAGCTACATTTTTCTTGAAATTGTCATTAAGCAATAAAACACTTTTTTGGTATAGAAACATGTGGTTCATACGGACCAATATTAAGAATATAAGTGTGTTGTTTCCAATGGCACAAATCATGGCACAGAATTTGTTAGCATTATTGAAGTAGAATGTATAGCACTGTCAGAATTTATTCCATCCTTAGAAATGAGAAAGGCAAATGAATTAACTAATTTTATTTTCTCAGTGCTCAGACTTTAAAAAGTAGAACAAGATGTGTCCAGGTATTATGGCTGCATTCAGGATTAACAGAAAATATGGCTTTAGCAGCAGATAAAGTGTGTAGAAATTATATCTAACTTAAAAATTTACATTGGATGTTTTGAATATCCATTTTGAAATTATGAAATTTTCATAGGGTGCACCACATGAAAATTTAAAATTACCCATTTATCATTGTCCAAGTAGGACAATGTATCTCCTTTGAGTATTATTAAGCAAATTTTTTTCTTTAAGAGACTTAGGGAAAGTGAGGGACAGTGAAAGAGAGAGAGAGAGAATCAATTTTATTTAATCATTCATGTGGCTTTTGTTGTTCCAACACTTCATTGCATACGTGGTGCTGGGTTTTGAGCCTGTGTCCTTGCACATGCCAGGCAAATGCCTTAACTACTGAACCACAGCTCCAGGCCTTATGCAAAGATTTACCCAACCCAAACAAGGGCTTTAAGAATTTATTTTCCCTAATTTTGAGTTGCTATGAAGACATCTGAAATAGTAATATCCCATGCTTTAGACAGATAATTATTAGCAAAAATTATAATGCAATTTGAAGAATTTTATTAACCAAAAAAAAATCACCTTCTTATTTAAATTAAATGCAGTACCTCACTTAGCTACTTAACACCAAACCAGTTACCTTTCTCATTAAGTAACAACACCACATCTAACTGATGGGGTCAGAATTAGAGGATAGCTATTCAGTTTTCTCTCATTATCAAGCAATAAATCTCTATATCCAATGAATTCCACCCTCTAAATATTCTTGAATCATCTACTTCTTTCCACCATCCCTATTCCCATGTCTAGGTTGCAGGCAGGTGTTATTTCTCTTTTGGGTGAGTGAAAGTCTGCAGTCATTCCCTGAAAGCAGCCTGGGAGAATTTGTTATCCACTCCTGAATGGCTCTCCTTTAAACTGAAGATGAAATCACAAGATTATGATTCCTTAAATTCTTTCTTGTATAATTGTAACCTAACCAGACTGTAACCTAACTCTCACTGTCTGAAATAGCCCTAAAAGCTTGCCCTTTGTTTACTATTTCTTTTAATCTGACTTTTAGAATTTCAAATATGCTGTCCTTTCTAATTAAAACACTTACCTCCTTTTTGCTGTATTTGCCTATCATCAACACCCAATCTAAGACTCAAAGTTTTGAATCTTTCCTGACCTACTAACTGCTTTTATTGGGCACTTTAGGCACTGTACTTACATTGTCTATCTCATCTGTCCTAATGTCCATTACATTTTTTTTTTTTAAAGAGAGAGGGACAGCTGGGTTTTAAGGTGGTTCCATCCTTAATTTTTTGAGGATTCTCCACACTGCTTTCCAGAGTGGCTGAACCAGTTTGCAGTCCCACCAGCAGTGTAACAGTGTTCCTCTTTTTCCACATTCCCTCCAGCATCTGTTGTTGTTAGAATTTTTCATTTTTGCCACTCTAACAGGAGTGAGGAAGTATCTCATTGAAGTTTTGATTTTCATTTCCCTTATAACTAATGATGTAGAGCATTTTCTCATATATTTATGGGCTTTCTGGACTTCCACTGGTGAGAAGTTTCTTTTTAGATCCGTAGCCCATTTATTGATTGGATTATTTGTGATTTTGGTGTTTAGTTTCTGGGTATTTTCCCAAAAGAGTTAGAATCAGCATATTATAGTGATGTGGCTTCATCAATGTTTATAGCAGCTCAATTTACTATAGCTAGATTATGGAACCAACCCAGATGCCCCTCACTCAACAAGTGGATTCAAAAACTTTGGTACATATATACAACGGAATACTACTGGGCCATTCGAGAAGACAAATCTATGGCTTTTGATATCAAATGGATGGAAATGGAAGGAATTATGCTAAGTGAAGTATCCCAATCTCAGAGACTCAAGGGCCGAATGGTATCTCTCATCTGTGGAAGCTAGAATACATGGGGGAGCAGTGTGTTAGATGGCTAAGCTAATAATAACTTCAAATTGTATGATTCTCATAGCAACAGGGAGACAACTCCCTAGGACACTTGAAGGCATAGAGAAGGGAGCCGGGGGAGGGAGGGGGTAGGAAGAAATCCTAGGAAACTGGAGGGTGGGAATATGGGGGAATCATCTCAGAAGGAGATCTCTGTCCTACATGAGATATCCATTTAACTCAGGAGTTCTTCTGGGGGAAACAGCAACAGGGGTGACACAAGCTGGACATCCATGATATGGCATTAGCCCTGGATAACTAAGTATATATACATTGGCTCTTGAATGTTTGATAATGTTTCCCCTCGATTGTATTTCTATATCCATCTAATAAATAAAAAATATGTAAAAACCAAAAAAATAAATAAAATAGAGAGGGACAGTGAGAGAGACAGAGAAAGAGAGAAACAACTTCATTTAGTTTTTCACATGGCCTTAGTTGCTCTAACACTTAGTTGTGTACGTGGTGCTGGAGTTTGAACCCGGGTCCTTGTGCTTGCCAGGCAAGCACCGAAACTGCTGAGCCACCGATCCAGCCCCTACCCATTACACTTTTGATTGACATTCTCTACTACATTACAGTGTCTAGCTCAGCACCAGACACATAGTAAGCTTTGGACAAATGTTTGTTTGTAATCAATGAATGATAGCTAAGAAAGAATGAAATAAGTAATTATTAATTTATTTATATTATATAGTAAATAGACTCAAATTATTATGTGCTCCAAATCTTGAGTTTGGTCATTATTTTTTGGTGAAGATTGTCAGTGAATATAAATTGAATAAGTCTCCAGGTCTGTATCAGGTTAGTCAATCTCAAATTAGTTCTATTCTCTCAATAATATGTCTAAGTGGAAGATTCTGATATTCTGATAATAGATGGAAGACATGATTGCATATTTTGTAACATATAAATTAGACAGAAAATTATGTGATTTAAATTTCGAAAGGAGTTTTGGTTTTTCAGAAAGTTTGACATTGTATAATAATGAAGTACACCAGAAAAGTAACAGAGCAGAAAGATAAAAACTTCCTCTTTGAGATTATTCTTTTCACAGATGCCTACCAGGTTTAAAAAAAAAAGATTTTTAATGTAATGTTCTTAGAACCCAGAATTTAAAAGGAAACATGTATAATTTATAAATATTGACAGTGACAATCTGGAACTCTTGTTTAAATTAAAATGAGGATGACTTAATTTTTAAATTATGATTCTAAGGATGAAATTACTAGCAAAATTAATGTTGTAGAAATCCTTTAAACATGCTGTTTATTATTACTTTTATGAAATTTGCTGCAAAATCAAAAGCCTTCATACTTATCTTATAGTCAACAAAATTATTTGGGAAAGATAAAAACATTGGTTTAATGTGAAAAATAGAGTAGAGCAGAAGAATGAATCAGAAATGGATGTAAAATAGGTAAATACTTTCTATTTCTTTTTCAATTTCAGAGGAAACTATAAAATTTGCACTTTGAGAAGCACTCATTATGTGCTTCTTTTCTAGAATTATTACATTAATGTTACCACACTGAAATTTTAATGGCATGTGCATTCATTACTTAAAATTAAGTTGTTAAAAGCCAACTGTGCACGAATTTAAATTTTAAAATTTATTTCCAAAAATCTTCCCTTCATCTACATATGTTGGAACATTACTTTCTAATTTAATATGCTTTTAAAATTATTCCATCTTCACTTTCTTCCAGCGGGCTCTTTGCAAGCCATTTCCCTGATTAGGCGAGGGTTTTCTTGCTCTGTTACTTTGTAAAGATAGTTCCCAAATCTAAGGAGTTTATCTCATGTTTGGAGATAAATGATAGATACTGTTGATGCAGGGTTTTTGAAATGAGGCCGGATTCTCTGCTCCCACTGGTGAATGGATTCTGGGCCACTACAGATTCCAGCAGCCAAAACAGCCCGCTTCTAGTGTTTGCAGCTGTTCCCAGTTAAAACTGGGAATTTGGGCTGGCTGCAGGTGTCTGCAGCCGAAAGTGTTAGCAACTCTCCAGCTAAAAGCTGCGTGTTGCAGCTCTTGGTGTGGTGGAAATTCATTCCGGGAATTCGGCGCCAATCTTCTGGGTTCTTGTCTCATGAATAAGAAGGATAAAATCCACGAACCAGGGAAGGAGGAGTAAAATGAGTAGGATTTGTTTAGGAAGAAGAGCAGAGACTCCGCAAGGCGGAGGGGTACCTGGAAGGAGGACACCCTTCTAATGGAGGTTAGGCCAGAGGTTATATAGATTTGGGGTATGAGCATAATTAACATTCATGCAAAGCAGGCATTGAGAAATGCATCAACTCCATTGGATAAAATCTATGTAAAAGAGGCATTGAAACTAGTCAGGAACACCATTGGTTAAAACAAAAGGTGGCAAATACTTCCTAGTACCCACCTGTGACCACCCCATCTCTTAGTTGGGAAAAGGTGAGCCTCATGGTCTTTTTGCATTTGAAGGCCCTGAGCATGCCCTGTCAATCACTCTCTGCCTCTACCAGCTAGCTCTTGGATGGGGGCCCTCTGTCCTGACTACGTAGACATTTCACTGTCTCTCCTAATCTGTCTCACTGTGACACCAAGTATTTTAAGTGCATATATGGGGGACTGAGGAAACACATCAGTGAGCAATCAAGCAAATTCCTGAGAAGGATTTAATCATAAGTGAGGCTCCCAAAGGAGACACAGATAATATGAAAGCCATTGAAGATAGATTATGTGTTATGGAGTAAACAAAATTTTAGGCATAAGAATAGAAGAAAGAAAAGAAGAGAAGAGATAATGCCATGTTAACAGTATTCCAAGATGCAAATGGGAAGTGCATGGTGCACTTGATGTTCAGTTTATGGAGCTGGGAGGAGTAATCAGGATAAGCAGGTCAATGCCAGGTCCTTAAGGAGGTTGCAGGGTGTACTAGGGATTTTCAGTGGTTTGGATTTTGCTTTTGTTTTTGTTTTAGAGGGAGAGAGAGAGAGAGAAAGAGAGAAAATCATTTTTATTAATTTTTTCCATCAGGCTTTTGCTTCTCCAGCACTTAGTTGTTTATGTACTAATGGGTTTCAAACTTAGTTTCTCACACATGCAAGACAAGTGCTCCAACTGTTGAGCCACCACTCCAGCCCCTCTGTTTTATTCTTAATGATTAACCTGAGGAACATTTTTATCTTTGTTGTTTTGAGCTTTTGTTGTTAGCTTGTTTTGCTGCTTGTTTTGTTTTGCAGACAGGAGAATAGACTTTGGGCAATAGTATTAGAAGCATGAAAGCCACTTTGATAGTGGCTATTGTGCAGAATCTAGGTTAGCAAACTGAGGGGCTGAACTACATCATAAATAAAGGAAATGAATTTTGAGGAAGAAGAGATTGATGACTTCTCCATTTCTGGATTTCCTAACTGAATGTTTACAACATTTGGGTTTTCAGTTTGGAACATACATCAGCTTGGACTATAGGTTGACCACACCAACAAATGTGGTTTTCCTGAAGGAAAAAAAAAATTCCATTTATAGTTGTTGGAGTTCCCCATGTAGGATTTAAGTCATTAGAGAATCATGAGCCACAGAAGATGAATAAGGATGGGCAGATATGTGTATGTGTATACAGGTGACTTCTCTGACAGGTGCAGAAGCTGGAGATATTCCCTGATGTTTCCAATAGACTTCTTGGCAATGTTAAAGGAAATGATGATGAAACCCTGATGGAAACCATCAGGGTTTTAAGGAGATTGAAGTCATTTTGGAAAGGCACACTAGATTTACTCATGGTAAAGCTTTAAAGGAAGACTTGGAAAACATATTTCATAGCATAAATTAATATTTATGTAACTCTATCTCTAGATTTAGCTCCATTCCTGTATCCTTAAGTATCATTCCTTCCCCCATACCTCTTGATTATTGGAGTTGTGTTAACTTCACTGTCACCAAATTGCTGTGTTCTACTGCTGTTACAAAACTTTACCTTGAGATTGGGTCAAAAATTTGATTTAATTAATTTTCTGACAGGAGGAACAGTCAATTAATTGTCTCATATGATTTAGTCTCCTTCAGGACAAATGCAAGCAGGTCAATTTTTGGCAAGAGTCATAAGTCTGGCATGCAAATGGAGACTGCATCAGAAAGATAAGAGTCCTTTGTTGATGCACAGTCTTGGATAGTAGATGTGTTTCCATCTCTGCTTTGATAATGGATCCAGGTAATCTGTGGCAATCTGGAAGGTGCAGATTTTATCAGCAGCTTGGTTAAAACTGAGCACATTCAAGCAGAAATCCTCACTACAAACACTAATCGCTGTCTGTCTCATCCAGTGTTTTCTAAGTGAATTTGATTGTCTCAGGAAAGTTTCTCCGGAAGATCTAAATATGAGTCTTTTTATAACCAGGACCAACTGTGAAAAAAGAAAAGAAATAACAACTCAGTTATTTTCTTATTTTCATATGTATTTAAGGTTGATTTGATAGAATTAAAGAAGCTGAGTCATGAAATCATGCAGTTGATGTAACTCATCCTTGATAAATATTACACACTCACTCATTCTCAACTGACCTCATCAAAATCCTAATGATTCACTTGGTTTTACACACACTGCTTGCAAACCTCAACTGTTCATACGTAGTGTTTCTTAGTTGCATAAAATGGATCAGTAACCTTGTTTATTAAGGTGGACCTAAGACCTACTGCTGAATTTGTGACATAGTCCCCTTGTTTAGAAAAGGGTTGAAAACAATTAGGGTACCTCGTAGGAAACTGCCTTTGAATCTCCTTCCCAGTTCCCTATGAGAAGTATTGTCCTCCTAAACCCTCTTCATCAACAAGCAACTAAGTGAAGAACCATTTTTTGGTTGGACAACTACAAAATTTGGTCAATGTTGGCAATGTTGATTCCTGATTTCCCTCAAATTCTGCTAATTGGTTCAGAATTTCTCATTTTTCCTTTTGCAATGTTGACCCTTAATATAAACAGAAGCACAAATTGATTAACAAACAGAATTTACTTGTGGTGATGAGAGTTGTAACTTGGGAAATACCCATTCAGGTAGGATGAACATGTGCTGCAGGATCTTAACAGATTTCAAACAAGTTTTAAAGGTAAAAAATGCAAACAGGAAAGGGAATTACAGCACTTGTTGGTTAAGAATTTAGATTGTGCAGTGTGTGGTGATGTGTCACTGTATCCCAGTAACTATGGAGGCTGAGATAGCAAGATTGCAGGTTTGAGGACAGCCTCAGCAATTTAGGAAGGTCCTAAGTGACTTAGTGTGAGCCTGTTTCAAAATACAAAATAAAAAGGGCTGAGGATGTAGTTAAGTGGTATTGCACAAGATGACCATATGGCTGTTTGTAGGATGGATATGCTCCTCTAGTGAAAACTGTAGCTTTCAGCACATAAACTATAGGACATGGCAAGATTGGGCCTGGAGGGGTTTCAATATGTGCTGGGAAAAGGATGTACAGCTTACACAAGGTCAAAACTTTATTTGGAGTTATATGCGGTTGAAATCAGCCTCTCGTATTCCCTCGGCCCAGTATTTTGGGGGCACCTTAATCTGCTTTTACCTGTTTTACTGCCTTTGTCAGTATTCTATCCTTATTATATGCCAATACCGTTGAGAACTGTGAGGGGCCTGAATTATTACCCTCTCTGCATGCTAAAAAGTTAGTCTTGAAAATTTCATGATGCTGTCAGGATACATGACCATTCTGTGTCAGCAAAGAAGAATTATCCTAATAGCATAGATCGGAGTATGTTCTTATTGTACCTGTTCTATAAGCCCATATTTCCAGTGTGATGCAAAGAGAGACAAAAGTATTTATAAAAAAAGGAGTTATATTAAAATGGAGAAAATTTTTCCTTAGAAAACTCAAATCTTCTTAGTGGTCAGTGAGCATGCCAGCAACTTACTCTAAAAGGAGACTCTATCTCTAGTTTCCAAGGCTGTTTACTTCATATAAACCTCCTTGAGAAGGTGGTCTGGAATGAAGGCAGTGCCTCTGCTCCCCAGGTATGCAGAAAGGGTGGGGAATCAAGCAGTGTTTCCAAATATGCAAAGGTGGAATCTGCACATTCAGTGTTTAAAAGAACAAAAAGGGAGCTTTTCATCATATAAAATATTATTGATTTTATCTGAGCTCTTACCTCATGCATAGATGGAAATTTCCTTCCTTATGATCCAATTACAAAAATGCCTATAATAAAACTCCTATACAGCATAATACAGATTGGGATTTGGAAAGCCTGCTTTGGAAGGGCATAGACTATGCACTGGAACTGTGAGAAACTTGGACAAAAATTTCTGAGAAAATACCTGCTGTTAGATATGATGCAGTCTGCCTGGCTGGGCTCATCTCACTAGGAAACTTTGGACCTTTGGTCAGCTTAAATACCTAGAGACAGCTTCCAAACTGCAATGTAGGAGGCAGACTCTGAGAGGAGAGGAGCCAGAGATCAAAGTGCTTGTAACATAAACTTGACTGCATCTCATCTTTACAGCTTCTTTTGATTGTCATTTCCCCATCTTCTGAGAGTCCATTTATTATATTGCGTTATATTTTTATATTTACTTTCAGGTCTCTTTCAAGAGACTACACCAAATCACACGATTTTAATTTCTGCAAAGTTGAGCAGGGTGCATAGTATGTCTCTTCATCCAAGGGGATCGTTTCAAATTAAAGCTCCCAATATAAATTTGAACCTTAGCTTTCTTCGTAATCTAATGAAATTTTAATTCTTATATCATGAATTTGATACCGTTTTAAAAATTATATATTGGTTATATTTCTATGGTCAGAGACTAGCATAATATAATTTTATATTAACATGGTTTCTCATGATTAGAAAATTTTTCAGATCTTATAGAGTAACTATAGAATAAAGGGTTATATCTACACAAGTCATAAGTATATTCTTTGAAATATTTGACCAATTTGTGCTTTTGGAGTAGTGGATTGTTAATTGTTTTATTAACTAGTCTTTTGGTATGACCACTAGTGAAAGTCAATAGTTGAATTTACTTTAATTTTTTTTCATTTCTTCAAGTTTTGATACTTTTATGACAACTTAATGTCTGTCTTACTTTATCTTTTTACAAGTTTCTGTGTATATGTGTGTATTTCATATATATACATAAATATACATATGTTTAATAACCCAGTGAATAATTATAGAATGAAATGATACTTTGTATAAAAATAATCTAAAACCATAGTGATTCTATTAATGTCATCTCTTTGTGTGTAAGAACTTGTAGTGTTCTGAAGACTTTTCCTATATCTTTTGGTTTCATAGATATTTATAAATTTAAGTTTAGCCAGGCTCAGCAGTACACATTGGTAATCTCAGCAGATCAGGAGGCTGAGGCAGGGGGATTACAAGTTCAAAGCCAATTTTAGCAACTTAACAAATCCCTGTTTCATTGTAAAAATTAAAAAGTGGGGCTGGAGCTGTGGCTCAGTGGTTACAGAGTTTGCCTGGCATGTGCAAGGACCTGAGTTTCAACTGCAGCACCATGTACACAACTAAGTGTAAGAGCATGGAAAACCAGATGATAAAACTAAATAAACTTGTTTCATTCTTTCTCTCTCTCACTCACTGACGCTCTCTCTTTAAAAAAATAAAAATAAAAAGGAATGGGGAGGTGGCTCAGTGGGTAAGCACCCCGGGTTCAATCCCTGGTACAGAAAAAAATTGTTGATCCAAGTGAGCATAATAATTTTTTTTATTTCCTCACCTATATTATTATTATAGCTTGGCTAGTAAGAGCTCCTTCAAGGAAGATTCAGTTTCTCTGACAATCAAAGCTATCCTGATTTACAAGTAATAAGCCTTTCTTTTTCCTTCCTCAAAGCATGAAATCAAATATTCTCTAAGAGTCCTTGTTATATCCAGCAGAGATTAATAACAGAAACTATAACATTTTTTTAGGGACATTCATGAAAATTTTCAGGGGTTAAAGTGCAGTTAATGTTGCTAAAATATGTTCAAAAATAAGGATGCTGGAAAGAATGTCTTTTGTAAATCATGATTTCTAGCTAGTTTCTTCTTTATAGCATATAGTGTTTATTCATGTGAGGGTTCAGGAATAGAGGACAATACTATGATCACATGTTGATAATATCGTTCTTTATTTCTTTAAACTTGCAAATTATTTTACTGTTAGCATGCTGAATTTTTATGTCAGCATTATGTATCTTATGATACTTAGCAGCCTTGGTAACACTATTGTTTTATGAGGATCTAGTGGCATATTTACAGTTTTCAAGTTCTCAGTTCTAACAAAAATTTTCATGTGAGACAACCAAGCCCAATACATCATAGAATAAACCAGTCTTTCTAGGGTTAGTTATGGTAATTCCTCAGGCATACATTAAAAGGAACATGAATTGACACTTTCTCTTTAACATGCACCTTCCAAAGCTAGAATTCTTGAAATCATTGTTTCTACCCCATTAACTTTATCCTCCACATCCAATTAGTTGACAAGTTTACTCGTTATACTTCTGGAAAGTTGTTAGAATCCCTTCGCTCTCAAGGTCATTGCTGTCATCCCCCATGATCGGGTTGATACCATTTCTCCTCTCATTTATAGATTCATACTCCTAATTTCTCTCTTTTCCTCAAGCTTTAATCCTTCCCTGCAATTCTGTCTCGTGATGCTGTCAGTGATTTTTACAAAATGAACCTATGACATGATTTTATTTCTTAAAACGCTTCTGTAGATTTTTACTACATTTTAAACAGAACTCAAATGTCCAAGCATGGAACAAGAGACACTTCATTCCCCTAATAATCTCTTCTGCCTCTGTGACACCTACATCACTTGCTAAACTGAAGACACTTTTCCAAAAATTGTCATCTCCTTTTCTCTGAATTGCAAACCTCTGTAAGTGTTCTTACTTTTTTTTCTCTGCCTGGGGACTTTTTTTACTCATTCTTTGATATTTAGCTCAGAATACACACACACACACACACACACATACACACACCTTTTTTAAGTCTATCTACTGCTTCTTTGTCTGCCCCAATACTCAATCAGTCTGAGTTATCTGTGGTAAGATAAAAAATAGTCCCTCAATACCAAAGATGTCCCTGAACTATTTAAATGCAATGTAACATTGCAAATATAATTGAAGATGTAATTAAGGCCAAAGTCACTGAAGTAGGAAGATTATCCTGCATTACTTAGGTGGGCCCAATTCAATCATAGTGTCTTTAAAATAGAAAAATGAAACCAGAAGACCAAGTCAGAAAAAGGGGAGCTAGACCCACTACTGCTAGTTTTGAGTGGAATAAAAAGAAGGTTAGGAGCAATAGAATGTGGCGTATCCTAGAATCTGGAAATAGCACTAAGTTTACAGCTAGCAAAAAATAGGGATCTTCATTCAATGACTGGAAGGAAATGAATTCTGGCAACAATAAAATTGAGCAAGGACAAGGATTATTTTCTAAAAGACACTAGAAAGTAGCACAACCCTGCAGACATCTTGATGACTCATTCAGGATTTTTGACCTACAAGACCCTAAGAATATCTGTGATATACTCAAATAGCAGCTGGAACTACTTTTATTAAAACACTCACTATAGTTTGTTTTCTGTCTATGTTGCTGTCAACCTAAAAAATGTCTGGAGTAGCATAAGTATTCAATAAATCATGGATAAATTAGTTTATAAACTACGTACTGATCTTATATTATCATCTCTACTTCATAATAAATAAAAGTCTCTTCCTCCCCTTGGTTTCTGTTTAACTTTCTTTTCATTCTCCCTATTCTTCTTTTTCTTTTCTCTCTTCATTTCCCTTGAACTATCTTCATCTCCCCTGCACAAAAATGCTACAGTATCTTTAGCAAATAGAAAATACAAATTTTAAAGAGCTCTTTTTACATTATTGTAAATATTCAGTTATCTAGAATAAATCTAGCACAAATTATTGAAGATTAAATAACAAAAATATTATTGAGCAAAATCACAACAGGCATAACAAATGTAAGAGTAACTAGGGTAGTTGATATTTGTGGTTTGGAAGACTCAATAATGTAAAGAATTCAGTTCTCTGAAAATTACTTTATACTTTCAAAGAAATTTTATCAGAATATTTAGAGAGAGAGAGTGTCTGTCTGTGTCTATGTGTCTGTGTGAATTGACAAGTGGATCCTCATTTTATACAGAGAGGAGTTCAAAGGAAACCAAGACTTAAGATGGCATGGTACTGACTTAAGGACAAGGAAACATGAATGTACTCATTCATGATTTGGGGAGACACAAAGATGTTATGAAATGAATGTAAGAGGAAAAACAAAATACAATCAACTACACCTAAGATGGAAAATTTGAGAACTGGAAAGCAGAACATTTATGAACTAATGTTTCCATGCAAGAATATAAAAAGAATGAAGAGCCAAATCAGAGAAGACATTATGAACATTTGGGACCAAACAAAGGATGCACATATGCAAAATTCTAAACATTTCAGTTAGTATAAGGAAAATTTGATAGAATGAATTGGAGCCTTGCAAAGGCTCAATAGATATAGGAGACATAGAAATGACAAATGCACTTCTGAAGAGAAGATTGCATTCATTTATCAGGAAAATGCAAAATAAGCCACAACAAAATCATTATCATTTAATTTTTGCTATTACAAGCGATATTTCTGTAATGCTTTTTTAATGTCAGGCATAGCTCTAAAATATTACATATATATCTGCTTCATAATCTTTACAACTGTATTATTGGCATCTTCATATGAACAAACACAAAAAAGCCAAATAATTTATGAGCATTTTTAGAATATATCAGTTTCTTGTTTATTTTAACTAGAAATTATTATATTGGAAGTATAATCTCTTACTTTTCTCTTTAAATTCCTTCAGAGACTTACATTATTTGAATTAAAGAATGAGAAAACATTTTGATTACAATGCCTTTTTAACAGCAGGAGGTACAATTAGTGTGTAGAAGACTGACATATACTCAACATCTGCAATTGACAAGCTTGTACATGTGCATGCATCTTGATACCCTGGCCTGAGTCCAGGCAGTACACACATCACCTCCAAAGGTCTTCCTGTGTCACTTTTGTTTGTTTGCTTTTATTTTTTGTAAAAAACTCTCAACATGAGATACATCCTTTTAAAATTTTAAATGCATGATACTTTGTTTTTAACTATAGGTTACGCTGTACAACAAATATCTAAAATTTATTTATTTTGTATTACTCTAACTTTATACATCTCAAGCAGTAATCCTCTTTAGCCCCTAACCCTGTCGCCGTTATATTTTGTTTCTACAAGTTTGGCCATTTTATATATCTCATTAAATTGGAATTCTTTGGTACTTGGTCTTCCCTGATGAACTTATTTCACTTAGTATAATATCATCCAGGCCACCCCTGATGTCACAAAGGGCAGACTTTTCTTCATTTTCCAGTTTGAATGGTTTTCCATTATATGTATGTTCCACATTTTGCTCATACTTTTATTCAGGGATGGAATGGATTTTTTTCCATCTCTTGACTACTGTGAATAATGGAATTGCAAATATACTATATATGTGTGTGTATGTGTGCAAATGTGTATCATTATACATATATATATATCTAAGAGAAGAATTGTTGGATCATATTATAGTTCCGTTTTTAACATTTTGAAGAACTCTCATAGTGTTTGCCATAGCTAATGCACCATTTTATATTCCCATCAACAATGTGAAGAGTTCCAATTTTTACGTACATGCTTCTCAACATGTTCCATCCTCTTTTTATTTTGTTTTTGTTAATAGCCACCTTAACACAAGTGACTGATATCCAACTGAGGTTTTGTTTTGTGTTTCCCTAATGCACAACACACCTTTTGTTTTTAAATTTGTGCATTTTTATTATACAGAGTAATGGAATTCAATGTGTCATATTCATGCATGCACCTAACATAATTTGGTCAATTTCATTCCCTCCACCTTCCCTTTTTCTCCCTGCTTCCCACCTCTTTATCCCTTTCCTCTATGATACTGGTCACCCTTCTATTTTCATTATTTCTCATTTTATCCTTTTCTTCTCTGCAACTTCCACACAAAAGAGAAAATATATGATCCTTGACTTCGTGGTCTGGCTTATTTTGCTTATTCTGGTATTTTTTAATTCCATCCATTTTTCTGCAAATGTTATAATTTCATTCTTATGGCTGTGTAAAACTACATTGATTATATATACTACCTTTTCTTTATCAATTCATGTGTTCAGGAACACCTAGGCTGGTTCTATAATTTGGCCATTGCCGATTGTGCTGTGATAAACACAGGTTTGCGTGCATCACTGGAGTATGCTAACTTTAATTCTTTCAGACAAATGCTTAGGAGTGGTAGAGCTGGATCATGCAGTGATTCCATTCCTAGGCTTTTGAGGAACTTTCAAACTGATTTCATAGTGACTTTACTAAGTTTTAAGTTCACCAACAGTAAATGAAATTTCTACTTTTCTCTGTGTCTTCACCAGCATTTTGTCATTATTTGTCTTCTTGATAATTGCCATTTTAAGTGGAATGAAATGAATCTCAGTGCAGCTTTGATTTGCATTTCCCTGATTGCTAAGAATGTTGAAAATATTCATCATATTTTTGTTGACCACTTGTAATTCTTCTTTTGAGGAATATCCCTTTAGTTCATTTGCCCATTTATTGATTTGCTTATCTACTTTTTTGGTGTTGATTTTTTAGTTTTTTATATATTCTCTTGCATAATTGCTCTGGATAAAATTTCAAGTACTGTACTGAATGTGAGTGATGGGAGTAGACACCTTCTTTTGTTTCTGGTTTTCACAGAAATGCTTTCAAGTTTTTCCCATTTAGCATGACTTTGCCTTTAGATTGGTCATATATAGCCTCCATGATATTGAGAGAAGTTCCTTCTATCTCTAGTTTCTTCATAGACTTTATCATGAATGAATGGGAGCTGAATTTTATCAAAAACTTTTTATACAGACATTGAGTTGATCATGTGATTTTCATCTTAAATTCTATATATGGTGTGATTATGGTTATGTTATTTGTGACAGTAGAATCATCCTTGAATTTCTGGAACCAATTGATCAGAATGTACAATCTTTTAATAGTGCTTTTGAATACAATGTTAAGGAATTTTGCATCTATGTTCATCATGGATATTTGTTTGTGATTTTCTTTCATTGACATGTCCTTTCCTGGGCATTGTAACAGGTTGATATTAGCTTCACAGAATGAACTTGGAAGTGTTTCCTCCTTTATATTTCATATAATAATTTAGAAGCATTCGCCTCATTTGTTCTTTAAAGGTCTGGTAGAATTTGGCTGAGAAATACATGTGGGACTGGAAATTTATTTATTTGATGGCTTTTTATAAGTCTTTCAACTCATTTCCATTATTTGTCTGTTTATGTTTTCTATATCTTCTTGGTTAAATTTTGGTAGCTTGTAAATATCTAGAAACTTTTCCAGTTATTTCAAATTTCCAATTTATTGTAATATGAGTTTTAAAAAATATTCCTTAATGATCATCTGGGTTTCAGTAATTTCTGTGTTGATATGTTCTTATTATCTCTAATTTTATTAATTTCAGTCTTTTCTCATTCTCTGTTTAAATATTCTAGCCAACTAGACAATGAACATCATGATACTATGAATTGTGTCTTCTTCAACAAACAGAGTTACTAGTTTACCTATGTTTTCACTCACAATGTGCAAATATCAAAAATAAATCCTGTCTGTTTTTTGGCCTCTTATTTGCTATCATAGAAGAGGTTTCCTTTACAAACAATTTCAAAATTACTGTGCATCCCACAATTCTATTTGGTTTTGTTTGTCTGTGTTCCCAGTACTCATTTTTATTCCATTTTGTGTCATATATAATTTCTATTGTGTTTATAGGATTTCAGGGATAATCAATAAATTATTATTGTATGAACATATATTAGAATTTCTTTATTTCTGTAAATTACATTTGTTTGAATTATTTCCTTTCTATTTTTTTCTTTCTTTTTTAAGAATGAGTCAGTTTAAGCTTACCCAATAATATCTTCCTACTTAAGGGCTATTAAAATTCTTCCATTGATTCACACTTAATGTTTTTTATACATATTAATTAAAAGTTACTACCTTACCAAAAATGATAAAAGTTATTTTGCATTTCTCTCACAAAGAGCATTGTTAAATAATTAACAATTTTGTCTAAAGAGAAATTATCAAAAATTATTATGAAATAATATTTGTAATAGGAGTACTTTATCCATAAAAACACAAAAAATATTATATAGTAATTTTATCGTAAGTGGATACACTGACATTCTAAGTTACTCTAATACCAATTTTTCTCAACATTATATAATTAGTTTCTTTCCAATGTTTTTAAATTATATTTTATATCTTTCCATTCATTTATGAGAAATATATATCTATATATATATAATTAAATTTAAAGTCAATTTACTTTCAACTCATATTTTGCATTTCTAAATGCCAACTCATCCTCTTGGTTTGGAACTGGTGGTATTTTTACCATTGTGTTTCAAAGCAAGCTCAGCCTACTGCAGACTGTGCTCTTATGTGCAAATCAGTTCTTAAGAGTGTGAAGCATTTCACTGTAAAAATGGTAAAGTTTGGATAATGGCTTTCTAGAGTCATGGAAAGAAACATTTAACCATAGTAATTTAAATGTGTGTTTTCAAATAATAGAAGAAGTTAGTAGTCTGTGCTATTTCAGTTATTATTCAAATTCTAACTAAACTTCAAAAACTAAAAATTGAAAACTTTGCCAGTAGTGTCAGTAATTAAATAAATGGAAAAATAACATTAAGCAAAAAAATTATTTTCTTTTAAACTGATACTTGTAGAAATTTTTAGGTACCTAAATGAAAAAGATAAAATATATAATTTTGAAGCTTCAAACAAGACTTCTGACATTGTCAAGGGCTTTTGCTAATACCACTGGTTCTTTTTATAAACTCACTTAACTTGAAACTATGGGCATTCCATCTCAATCACTGAAATAAACGAAATACTGGCTGACACTAATCATCAGTAATGATTAAGATTATTTCTGATTTACCATATAATGAGTCTGTGCTTTTTCCTTAATATCCAAGAAAATTTGACCATTTCCAAAGCAATTTTGCTCTTTCTGTTCTCATTTTGTTCTGCGTACGGACTTTGCTATGGCTTCACAGTGTTCTAAGTTTTTCTCTGTTCTTAGTTTCTCACATTTACAACTTGCTTCCTTTGTGCTTTCATAAGAAGCCAGTTTTCAAGCAATTAGCACCACTTCCCAACTCTTTAAGTCTTGGCATCATAAGGCAAAACTCATTCATCTAGTGCCTATTACTAAAGTGATTGAAATCCCGCTCAAGTTGTCAATGCTAAATCAATAACCAAAGTCCAGACTGGCTACTGAGCATTTTCTTCTTGTCAATGTGTTTGAGCTTAAGTAAACTTTCTGAGTTACTTTCAGAAATATGAGGTGTTAACTATTGTTTAATCACCCCGCTCTAGTCAGCTCTTTCCTGAATTCTACAGGGAATTTCCAAGCGTACATTCCATCCTTCCTGATTACTCAAAGCATTCAAGAAATAAATAAAAATTGCAGATTGGCCATTCATTTACATCATTGATAATTCTTTTTCCCTTGGATAGCATGTAGAGTATACAAAGAGTCTCCATACATATTAATGTTCTGCTTATGAAATGTCTGATATTTATTCCTTGGAGAATGTGAGAGTACTTTTACAGAAAGTAAAATCTAAATACATAATTTTCACCCTGATAGAAATTTCTAAAACCTGAAATGTCAGACTACAGTTTATTCACTCACATTGTTAAGTCATCAAGAGAAGGAAAAGAAAATTTGAAACAAAGAAATATTATAAAATCCTATATTCTCAAAATTGACAAAGTAATAAAATGTTGTAATTATCAAAAATTGATGTTGGATTAATAAATGAAAATATAAGAAAAAAGTAGCTGCCATAGTGAGTAATAGCCATGATGGTAGAGAAGTGGCAGTAGAGGACATAAATATACACAATAAGAAAAGTAAAATTAACCCAGATACCTGATGAGACCAAGAAGTTTAGAAACCTCAAAGATGTCCAGAACTTTATGAGATTTAAAGAGTCTTTAAATTTTTCAATTATTAAAATTATTAGGGCTGGAATGGTGGCTCAGCAGTTATGGAGCTTGCCTGGCATGCATGAGGATGTAGGTTTGAAACCCAGTACCACGTACACAATGAAGTGTTGGAGCAACAAAAACCATCTGAAAAACTAAATAAAATTGAATCTCTCTATATCTCATCAGCCCTCTCTCTTTAAAGAAAAGGGATTAGGGGGCTGGAGTGGTGGCTCGGTGGTTATAGCACTTGCCCAGCATGTGCAAGTACACAGGTTCAAACCCCAGCACCCACGTACGCAACTAAGTGTTGGAGCAAGGAAGTCCATGTAAAAAACTCAATAAAAATTGATTCTCTCTGTCTCTGCCTCACTCTCTCACTGTCCTTCTTTCTTAAAGAAAAAAAGAAAGAAAGAAAATGGATTAGAATTATTGTGCAAATAATAATTCTCATGTTTCTAGAGAAGGAAGAAGAAAGATGACACATATCTGCATCTTCAATAAATGAATCTTCGGAAGGTTGAATGTGTAGTTTAAATATTACAATGAAATATTATAGTTTGCATATCATACAGTACTGTTTCAATAAAAGTTACCTAAAACTGTGTACTCAAGAACACAGACCTGAATAAAAATCTAAATCGAGTCATGAAGAGCGATCAGAGAGTGTCTCTGATTAACACAATAATTAATGAAACTATTTATTTATGGGAATATAAGAATATATTTTTAAGGACTCATTTGCCTACATCTACACTTTTGGTATTGCTTTTTTTAGCATTTCAAGTTGAGTTTTGTTGGGGTCTGGCCTTTGCTTTATCAGCTGCCCTGGATCTTGTTGCTGTTTGCATAAGCTCCTTCAGGAGGGGCTGCTAGATTGTATATTGTTAAGCTTGAAAAACAGGGTGTGGACACCAGCTTCAGACATTTCGAATTGGTATCACCTGCCAATTATTCTAGATCCTTCAAAAGGCGTACATAGAGGCCTACTGATCAAACGTGTGCCTCCGAAATCCAGGTGTGGCAATGAAGGAGCTAATGTAGAGAGGCCTCAAGGGGGCGGGGTGAAGGCCCTTAAAGACGAGGCTCCAGCCAGCAGCTCTTCCTTTGGGAGAGAGCTCTCGTACTTTGCTGTTGGACGTGGAGTCCCTGTCCCTGCTCCTTTGGAAGGTGAGCTCTTGTCAGCAGCCGAACCTGCCTATGCTTTGCTCCTGAACTTCCCAGCCTGCAGAACTGTGAGGAATTGCTGTCCATGTTTGTTCTGAAATAGAGTCTTGCAGCGTTGCCTTGACTTGTTTGAGATTGCTTAATGTTAGGCATTTTGTCGTAGCAGCACAGATGAACGTTGTCTTGAAAGAGAGATGTAAAGCATGGATATGTAAAAAGGAGAAGTAAAGTTTGGACAAAGAAAGGCCGTTTTGGGTCTCTGGTCTGTGGTTTTTCTCATCCCCAGCCCATTCCTCAGGTCAGAACCCGGCTGGACTGGGACAGAGTTTCATTAGAAAGTTAATGGTACTGACAACCCACCTTAAAATATAAATTATAGAAAAAAAAAAGCTGTGGGTGATAAAGAAAGCTAGCTCATTAATCCTTGATACGGAGTTTAATATTGTGATTGTTTCTACCAGCTACAATTTCACATTGGTAACAAAAATGGTCTATTTCCATAGTTTTCATGATAATTATGTGTAAATACCTGAAATGCATTAAAATATTCAGAAAAGCCAAAGGACTCAGTGTCTGATTCTGATAAAATATAAGGTAAAAAACATAAAAGTCTAAATGATGAAGCAATGTTACTGAGGTAGAAATTGGGGATACACATAAAGGAGGATACACTGAGTCTCTAAAGAGAAGTGCACATGACCTGGTAGAAAGCAAAAAGTATCCATGAAGCTTTGAAATACAAATCATCCTGGAGCAACCCAGATCTTGTCCTTGGCCCATTCCGCCAGAGCATGATCTTGCTTGCAGAAGCTAACATGAGGACAATATAAGAATCTCTAAAATACATATGTGAAACTGTGCAGCCCGACTCTTCTTCTAGTTGAGCCCCTTTGTACTGTTCCTCTGTAAATGTGAACTCCCCAGACCAACGTTTGGCTGTGTTTCCCCCTGGCCTGCATTCTCCCGATTATATATTCCTTCTTTTACCACGAAAGTATCTCACTCATAAGACAGCTCACATTCTCTTTTGAACATGTATTTGCTTTCCTAAGTAGTCTGCCTTTGTCTCTGGCACATGCTGAAATTCTTTTCCTTCACATACACCAAGGACTCCATTTGTCCTGAGCCAAGTTCCCCTCCCCGGAATCTCCTCTGGGGATATTCCCAGGAAATGAAATACATTCAATCCGGGTTAATGGCCTGGAGAGGTAGAAACTCATGAAATTTTGATCCCTTCCTACACTGCTATTTCCCTGTTCGTATTTTCCAAACTGCCCCAAGTTCAATTGTATCAGTGAAAATACAATCAGTGAAAATATCTTTGAGAATTATGTGAAATAAAAAATTGTTTCCAACTCCTCAAAGGAAAAGTTAAAAGAATTTGAATCCACAGACCATTCCTACAAGAAAACCAACCCCTAGATGAAGGTAATCAGTAAGAAGAAAGTATTACAAGCATCATAAACAGTAAATAAGTAAATAGAAACTGGTATTAATAACATGAAATAATAACAATTCCAAATATTGTTTAATTGTAAGTGATATAAATGAGAAGAGGAAACATTTGGAAAAGCTATAATGTGAGTTTGTTCCATAAGAAGCAGTTCAGTGCTATAGACTTGGAATATTTAAAGTACATATTGAAAATTCTGGGGCTGGAGTGGTGGCTTGGCAGTTACAGCACTTGCCCAGCATGTGCAAGTACAGGGGTTCAAACCCCAGCACCCATGTACACAACAAATGCTATTGGAAACAAAGCCATGTGGAAAACACAATAAGAATTGGTTCTTTCTGTGTCTCTCTCCCTCACTGTCCTTCTCTCTTAAAAAAAAAGAAAGAAAGAAAAAAATTCTAAGGCAATAACCAACAAAATTTTCAAGAGGGAGAAATAAAACTAACGTTTTGAGACAGGAAATACATTTGAATACTAGAGAGCTAAATAAAAACTGGAAAGTAACAGGAAAAAAGGAAATAAAGTGCAGTGAATAGAGAAGTTCACACAGTAGAAATGAAAACAATGATATTGATCACTTTAGATTTGAAGATTCTGGATACCAAATGCAAATGAGAAGTTGTCAGAATACATATTCACAGATTCAGCAACTACAATTAAATAAAGTCATTCTCTCAAAGATACAAACCATAGAACCCACACAAGAAGAAAGAAGTATTCTGAGTGGACCTATACTTATTAAAGACTCTGAATCAATAATTAATAAACTTTCCAAAGGGAAGTATCAAGACCACTGGTTTCAATGCTAAATGTTAAAAAAAAAGGTGCTGACAATTCTTCACAAGCTCTTGCAGAAAAGGGAGGGAGAGTGAACACTGAGTAGCCCATTCAATGAAGTCAATATTATCCCGATACCAAAATCAGATAGAACTATAGACTAAAATCTCATATAAATATAGATGCAAAAATCCTCAAAATCAATAAAATCATTCAGTTTAAAAATAACTAGATACCATGACAAAGTGAAATTTATTACAGACATGCAAAGATGATTCATCTGTCAAAAATCAATGCATGAACCTGAGCTGGCCTGGTGGTGCAGGAGTCTAATCTCAGCAACTTAGCAAGATCTTGTTTCAAAGTAAAAAATAAAATGTGCTGGGAATGTGGCTTAGTGTTTGAACACTCCTGGGTTCAATTCATGTAACAAAAAAATTAATGCATGTAGACCTCCATCACTCCAGGTTAAGAAAAAAAATCATACTATATCAACTGATAAATATAAATCACATGATAAAATCCAGCACCCCTTTATGATGAGTACTCTTAATATATGAAGAGAGAATAACTTTCACAACTTGATAAAGACCATTAAAAATCTACATTGAAAATTAAAGTTAAGGGTGATACACTGAACCATTCTTTCTCCTTACAGTCAGGCACAACTGCTCTCAACACTCTTTTCAATGTCTTACTGGAAATTTGAGGTAACGCAATAAGAGAGGAAAAGAAAATAAAATGTATACAGAGGAACAGAACCATCACATCTTCCAGCTTTCCTACTCCTCAGAATACATCCAAAGAATTTAAAAATCAGCATACTCAGTGACATAGCCTCACAAATGTGTATTGCAGCACAATTTACAGTAGCCAACCTATGGAGTCAACCTAAGTGCCCTTCAACAGATGAATGTATAAAGAAAATGTGGTAATCATACACAATGGAGTATTACTTAGCCATAAAGAAGAATGATTTTCAAAGATAGAGTGTTTTGTCTGATATGTAGAAGCTGGATCAAAATAAAGTGGGGGACACAAAAATAGAATAGAAGAAAGATCAGTGGAGTAGACAAAAGGAAAATGGAAAGGGAAGAGGGATGAGATAGGAAAAGACAGTGAAATTAAGCTGACTTAATCTTTTATGCACATATATGAGTATACCACACTTAATCTCACCATCATGCACATCCATCCACAAGACATTAATTTAAAAAGAAATATGTAAGTAAAAGGGGAAAGATCAGTAGAGCAGAGGGAAGAGAATAGGAGGAGGGAGGAAGAGAGGGAAAGGCAAAGTACTAGATATAGAATTAGAACAAATTATATTCAATGCTTTATGATTATCAAAATGAATTCTATTATCATATATATCTAAAAAGAGCCAATAAAAGTAAAATGCATACAGGCTGCTGGAAAGTAAACTATCTTTGTTCACAAGTGTTATGTTTGTTCATGTAAAATAACAAAGAAATTAGAAAAATAAAAGCTTCCTGAATTGTAACAAAACAAAACTTTGTATAAAGCTAATGTACAAAGTGTACTAATTTTCTATATGCTGGCAATATATAATATAAAATTTTAATTAAAATGATAACCATTTACAATAATGCCCCAAAGGGAAATTAATAGATATATATTCACCAAATTATATTAAAAATCCAGTCACAGACTATTGAAAACCCTAATGAAATAAGTAAAATATCCAAATGAATGGTAAGATATTTCATCTTTATCTATTGGAATATTCAATATTGTTAAAAAGTCATTTCTTTCTCATTTGATTATAAATTAAACAAAATCTCAATCATAACTCCAGCTGTGTGTATTTAAAGAGGGAAGGAGAAGGATAGAGAGAGAGAATCAGTTTTATTCAGTTTTTCATGTGGATTTCATTGCTCAGACACTTCATTGTTTATGTGGTGGTGGGGTTCAAGCCTGCATCCTTATGAAAGCCAGGCAAGCCCTGTAACCACGTTGCCACCATTCCAATCCCTGGAAGAATCAGTTTTAAATCTAGATATTGGTAGTTAAAAGAAGGCTGTTTGGAAAGTATACACATTGTATTCCAACTGCATGATTCTCTAGGAAAGACAAAGCTGGAAGAACAGTAAAATCAACAGTGGTTACAGTGGTGTAGGAGGAGGAGGCTAAAGGATAAATAAAATATTTTTTTAAATTTCAGTGTCTAAAAAAATTTTCTTAAAATATATCTAAGTAACTAGAGTGTTATTTCCTGTTCCTGAATTCTTAGACTTGTACTAGTAAAAAGACAATTCCTCCCAAGTTTTTCTAAAGTGTCTATGCAATTCCAATCAAAATTCCGACATCATTTTGTATATTTTGAAAAATAAACATATTATTCTAATAGGTAGGTAGAAATTCAAGTGAACTTAATAACCAAGTTAGCTTTCCATCTGAATAAAGTTGGGGAACATATTTTACATCATACCAGGACTTGCCATAAATACATATCAATCCAAAGAATGTGAGGTTGGCTGAAGGACAGAACTAAGTCCAGTGAGATACCTACACATAATATCTAACTGATTTTTCACAAGGGTGCTCTGAAAAATTCCTTGGGGAAAGGATGGTGTCAATCAATTGAATAAGAATTGGAGGGAGAAAAATATTAATACATTTCTCTTCTTAAACAAGCACAAATTAATTTGGATGGTGCATAGACTTGACCGCTATGTATAAAGTGGCCAAACTTCTAGAATAACATATAGGAAAGTTCTCATTAATATTTCCTATGCATAGGTTTCTTAAATGGAACACATTCAGCAATAACTATGATGCTTCATTAAAATCCACAACTTATGTTTCCCCATGTGTAAATGCATGCACATGAACTTGCATGTACTTATGAGATCAATTAGGTTAAAATGTGTATTTCACAAAAAAATCACAGTTTTAAAAACTTCAGTGCTTCATCCTCCTTTTTAAGCACACAAATGCAAATTAATATTACATCATGTCCATTTGAATAGGTAAATAAGACTAACTATATCAAGAATTTTTGAGATTATTAAGTAACAGGAAATAACTATATTGTTAGGGGCAATAAAAACTTATAAAACTACTCTGAAAACAACATTTTGCTAGTACATAAGAGATAAAAATGATAGTACCTATTCATATACTTGGAATCAACAATTCCATTTCTTAGTGCACACACACACACAGTCATATATGTACATATATCTCGAAAAGAAATGCACCTAAACAAAGGGTTGGGTACTAGGATAGTAAAAATTTTATTCATCATAGGAAAACTTAACAGGTAAACTTCAAATGCTCAATGATAAATGGATTAATCATGGTCTTTTTCTTTGTTGAAATTCTATGCATAAATGAACCTAGGAGCAATAAACTGTATAAACTATGTATAATAGTGCATATGTCATGGATGACTCACAGATATAATGTTGTAACTGAGATGAGATTTATAGAAAGAGTTCATGTTACATGAGTTAATTTTTATTAAGTGAATGATAGGCAAAACTAGTCTAGGACTTAAAAGTCAGAATAGTTTTTGTAACTTTGTACTGACTGAGGCGTGCCATGAGAGAACCTTTATCCATAGCAGTTACACAATCTTGATTTGAATAGTAATAATAAGAACTATACATTTGAGATATGTAGACTTTACATATAAGTGTACTGCAAAAAATGGAAATAAGATTAGTTGGACATGTTTGCCTATACTACTTCTACAGTAAATATTAGAAAATAAGACTTTTGGAAAATAGCTTCATTTAGCAGTTCACAAAATAAGATATATATATATATATATATATATATATATATATATATATATAACTGTTCTTTATAAAATATAGATAAGTTTACATTGTGAATTAACTTTGATTAGTTTCTTTATTTCACTGCTGTGATATTATACTAAAACTATATAATATTCTGAGCAAGTATGTAATCTGTTTAAAAAGGGAAATTAGCATCACTTATATTGTTATCCTATGTCTTAGTATCTTAAAGCATTGAATTATAAAAAATGATTACAATAAAGAATACAATTTCAGGTTTTTCAGGGTCTCTATAATGGCATGAGGTGCTGTTATAAGTCAGATTCCTATGCCATACTCGAACATCTTGCTTAAGAAAATGCTATTATCTTCCTTAGCATTGTACTAAAAAGTGTTCCAATACCTAAAACTATACAGTCTATAAATAAAACTTATTAATACATAGTGATGGAAGGAATTTGTTCTATTTTGAAGACTGCTAAAAAAATGAAAATTCTATAAATACCTAATTCTATGTCAGACACTGTTCTCTTAGAACTATAGTACATTAAAAATCTTATAATGTTTAGAACATATGTTATTAACCTTTCTATAGATAGGTACACTGAATTCAGAAAAGTTAATGACCATATTTCATACAAGTGTTTATGCCTTTTACAATATATAATTATATAAGGAAAGAATGAGGATATCTTAGAGATATTGCATACAAGTTCCAAATGCATTACAACATTAGCATAGTGATTATTAATATTGCTTCCACCAGAAATTCTTCCAAAAATGACATATTTGGAAGAAACTAGGCAAAATCACTCCGAGCTAGTTTTATTGAAATTGATATTTTCTTCTTCAGTTAAGTCTGTGGGATTTGGAATAAGTCAAAATATCTTTGGAAAAATCTTAATTGAAATTCTTTCTTAATCATACCTTACCAGAAAATTGGTGAATTTAAATTGGAAAATTTCACTCTCATTGTGGTCAAGAATGAAGATCATTTTTAGCTGTTTTAACATTTGATAGAGAGAAAGTAGTAAACTTCATTTAATATAAGGACTTCCAAATAAGAGATACAGGAGCCTAAGGCAACATTAGCAATAACTCTGGGTGGTTTTGGATCTGTCTCCTAGACATTCCCTTTGTCAGTAAAACCTCCCTATTGGGTTGCTTGCAGCACCCTACTTTGCTCTCAAGGATGCTTTGACTCTGCAGGAAACAG
Source organism: Aplodontia rufa (assembly GCA_004027875.1). NCBI lineage: Eukaryota > Metazoa > Chordata > Mammalia > Rodentia > Aplodontiidae > Aplodontia > Aplodontia rufa. Next base: position 90,539 of record PVKS010004625.1, read on the forward strand.
GGAGTGATTCTTAACTGTTCTTAGCCAAAATAATGGTCTCAGTTTTTGAATATTGTTTTTAGCAAGGTTCTCTGATGAGATCGTGGCCATTCCAACATACACAGAAGTCCCAGAATGCATTCCATAAAAGATTTTTTCATTCCAGTATCTGATTAAGGACAATAAGTTATTTTTCCTGATTATTGTTTAGGGTCTTTCCACATTATATTTCAAACTGGACTGACATCTTGCAACTACTAGAAAAGAATTAACAGTCTGAAGTGATCAGAATGGAAATCCATATTATTTAGTCACCGAATTAAGCATTTCTGTAATTTTTTGCTAACAGATTTATTGTTGGATTTTCTCTTACTTGCACCTACAAATATCTTCACTTTTATTTTTAATTTCTTATACTGTGATGGACTATACAACTAATCCTGTACACAATATAATATAGATTTTAAGGATTATGAAGTAAAATATAAATGCAATGGAAATGTTGTTAAATTGTGTTTGACTTGGAGGATGAGTTCAGAAAACAACTGTGACACCTAGGCATATAGCTCAGTGGCAGAGTGAGTGCTAGTTTGAATCTCTAGTATCCTAGAAAGAAAATGAAGAAAACAATTGTGTATGGGTTCTTGGCAAGGAATTAAAATATAGTTCCTTGTCCTCAACAGGATTGAAACTGAACAATTTTCAAACTGTATTATAGGAGTTACATTCAATCAATGAGCTTCTAGTTTGTTTGTTTTGTTGTTGTTGTTGTTGCTTAGGATTTTGTTTTTGTTTGCATAGAGAAGCATTCTTACACTCTTAAATGTTAAGGGGAAAATGTGAAAAAATGCACATTAGATGGGCTGTGGCACACACCTGTAATCCCAGCAGCTGGGGAGTCTGAGTCAGGAGGACTGCAAGTTCAAACCCAGCCTCAGCAACTTTAGTGAAGCCCTAAGC